>QZLH01001814.1:0-13931 GCA_003833135.1 Oehlia diaphana
CCCCCCCCCCTGTAAGATAAGGACGCCCATAAAATAGACTGACCAATAAAACGGTAACATAGCACGTGATATTTGATAATCAATTTCATATACTTTATAGATAACTATAGGGGTGCTCTCTTATTGTGTCGAATTAAATCCTTCCTCTTGACCACTCTAACTTAACCAAGCAATTAAGCAAATACAAATTAAAATACTATTAAACCTTTCATATTAGGTTGTTGCAGAAATGTCAACGCGGTATATTTTCTAGATATATAAATTTTCATAATAAAAAAAAATCTCTCAATGTACTCAATGTGTTTATTGTATCAATTAAAGTTTTTTCTTGTACAGAAAAATGTACGAAAAAATTTAACTAGCTAAAAGTTGATCGACTTATGTTGTCTACGAGTACCTCTCTTGTATTGAAGGGAAGTACGGACCCTAAAAAATGAGGAGCAATTCACACCAAAGTAAATTTTCCATAAATTAATGGTACTGTATATAGTGTTTATATATTTTTATTACACTTACCTAAGTTGTATTTTTTTTTTTTTTTGTTAACTGCTGAAAATTTCGTTTTAGACATACGTATATGGTTGTCCTCATACCGAACTTTGTGATTTTTAACGTGTTTATGGTATTTGCGGGTGTGCGAACCGAGAATGTTTCTCAGTCGACGTATTCTCTATACGTAAATAGTACACAGAACATATGACGTGATGACATTTTCTCTAACTTTCAAAGAAACTAACAAAAACAATGAATTTGTTTGATAAAATCTTTATAAATCGTTAATCTGCAAAGCGATATACTATATTACAGTACTTATCTAAAACACGAGAATTCCTAATTTATACAGTGATAAATGAATTATCAAAAATAATCTTGGCTACCTTAACCGTCCTTGATATGATATGGGATATTACAGAATATATCAACAGAATTATAAATTTTAAAAAAAATTTTTTATTAAAACACTACAATCCTATATATATGTTTCTTCTCATTTAAAATCCAAATTACTCATTTCTCAAATGTTATGCTTCTACCCTTAAAATTCTCTGATTTTTTTCTCTTCTTAACTTTAGATGAACTCGTGGGCTTCTCACGAACCTGTTCTAATAATTGAGCAATAAATATTTCCGATCCCCTTTTCATTCCGAACGTGATAGCATGCCCTTTATGTGGCTTGAATTTCTCTTCTAATGCTAATAATTTAAATATCGCAATTAAAAATCATCCGCAATTATACAAATTAAAGAGAATTTTATTTTACCTCTTAATATTCGCACAATCTCACTGCGCAAATTCGGGAAGACATTAAAAATAAGGACTAAAATCGGTAAAACTTTCTTTGCCTCTTCAGATAATATCTTCTCGTTCGTTTTAAAAGAAATTTCTTTTATTTTTTCTATTATATGATCTTTTGCAAGCTTATATCTAATAAGAATATAGACAGAACATTTAGAAATTATTCATCACTTCCGATCAAAAATGACGTAAAAATAGAGAATATTACGTTTGTTCCATGGGCCAAACTTCGCATAATTGACTACCCAAAAATAGTCCAAACAATTGTCTTTTGTGACTAGTTTCATCTTTAATCAATTCAGGCGCGAAAATTATACACATATCTACATTAAAAATAAAATTGTTATTTTAAATGTTGGTTACTAAAAAAAACCATAAACACTTACGCATTGACTCAATTTTTCGCGTTGTCAAAGGTATTAATTCAAACGAATAACCCTCAGAATGTAGCTCCTTACATAACATCGTGTTTTCGATAAATAGCTCATGAAGAAAACTAAATGTTATGTTTCTAATTTCTTCCAATACATCTATTAAATAAAGAATTAATTCATTTCTTCAAATATATATTAATATACTAATGTTGTTGTTATTATTGTACCGGAATTATCTTTTAGTTTAGTTTCGCAAACTTCAAGTAACATTTTCATCAATGAAATCTCTTGAACTAGTATCAATTTATCCATCTTTTCGGGTGTAACCCGATCCTAATAAATAAATAATATAAATAATATTATTCTAATAAACAAGAGTTATAAACTGATTCAATATTTATAAGGAATTACCTTCAAATATTCATTTTCATCTTGTTGCAATCGACTTAACCTAGATCGGGAACCTTTCATAAAAAATTTTAAAACCTAAAAAAAAAAATAAATTTCGTAAATATAGCAAGCTAGCCAATTGCTTAAGAATAATATAATCTATTAAATACCTTAATAAAAATTTTAAAAATTGAGGGACATCTAAAGACTTGAGGGTCACAGCGTATAACCAGTAATGGATCCATCATAAGCTGTAATTCCGTAAATCTAAAATTTAAAGCTAAATAAGCTTGTACACAAACAATCAATCATTATTTAATAAAATAACCACCTTATTCCCTGATCTTCTTGTCCTCTAGTTGCGTTTATAAATAATAGCGATGCCTCATGAGGACTCTTACTATAAAGCAATAACCAAATTTGGTAGACAGATTGTATTATTCTAGGATTCCCCCTATACGTATAAGAGTTAAATTTTCTTAGTTGAGAGTAAAAAGATCTAAAAACATAACAAATCAGATACAAACTGATGAATTATTCTCGGTAATAAATCTAGTATAAGTTGATTACAATGAATTAACAAATCTTCCGGTTCCATAGATTCCAAAGTTTTCAAGGCTAAATTATCGAATCAAGAATGTATTAAATATTATCATGTACATTTTTATAAATAATACCTTCAATACATTCAAAAAAGAATACCAGATATAGACACTTCCGGGTTTTCCGTTAAATTTGAAATGATTAATTGTACAAAATTTTTAACAACTGATTGATTCTGCCTCGAAGACCTATTAAACAATATAATGAAAATTGAATACCTATTCTTCAAATAGCAGACAAGTAAAAGAATTAATAATTACTTCGACAAGCGATCTTCTTCGGTCAGGAGGTTTTCAATGTCAAAAATTTCGGGATAATTTGAGGCAACGAGCCCAAGAAGTTCAGGATAAATATTACGATATGCAAGCCCATTGTCACATTTTTCCGATTCAATTAGTATTCTTCGAACAGGAATTGATTCCATAAGATCCGAAGCATAAGGTAAATTGGAAGAGTAAACTATCAAAATTTGGTCAATAATAATTTTTGATTCATATTTTAAAGCTTCTAAGTTTGATTTTACGCATACTTGTTTTTTGTAATGATGCTTGACCTCCAATCGACTTTCGTTCTCTTGCAAATGTATTAAATTGGAGAACATAATAAAATAAAAGAATATGCGCTGGGGAAATTTTGTCAATTCTCTCTCGGAAAAATGTGAAGATATAAAGTTCCGGAATCTTTGTCATGGGAGTTGGATAAGCTGAATATGCAATCCCATAATCGAATATGCTATATAAAATAGGTAAATATTTTAATCATTGATTTTTTTTTAAGTATATTACCGCAATAATTAAAGGAAATCTAACCAAGAAGCATATGTCTTAATTAAGGGTCCCAACTGAGAGTGGATTGGAGTTGTCGCTTGTGTTATTTGTCGTATTATCCAAGGTCTTAAGTCTGTCTTACCTTTATGAAATACTCCACCTTTTAACATTACGTAAACGACATTAAAAGCAATATCGCTCGGGTCTTTTGCTAGCTACATAAGTGAAGGAATAATTAAGAAATATATGTGTGAATAATTTAAATCATTCCTTAAATGAAAAGATCTTTTACATTTAAATACAAATTGAAACTTACTCCCAACCCATCAAAAGTATCCGGTTCTATTTCCAAAGCACTCTTAGCTAATGTTACTTCAGAGAAAAGGGTATCCTTCGTAGCGATTCTTAACTCAACTAATCCATAACCGGCTAAAAAAATTGATATAATAATTAATTCGCGAATTTACTATTTGTACAAAATTATACATACATATTTCAACATCCATGGCTAAAGTCGAAACACACAATTTTGATATTTGATCGAGTTGATTTGCTCGGAAAAAGTAAGCAAATATCAAGAATAACTGCGTATTACGAGGATTAACTATTCTGGCAAAGGAACTTACAAGTAATAACTGGGTAAAAGATGATAAATTTGTTAAAAAAACATTCAAATAAGAAAATTAGAACAAGAATATTTCATTTACCCTGTTCGTTTTAATCAACATTTCAGAACATAATAGCAGAAAACATAAACATAATTTCTTAAGCCTGTGGGTTAAAAAAAAAAAAAAAGTTAATCGAGAAAGGTAAATTAATAAAATTAAAATTAATAAAAGGGACAGTGTTAAAAAATTCATACCTGTCTGATCCAGCATGATCTATGACTGTTAAGCAAACTTCTAAATCGCTTGGATCAAAGTTTACTTTGAAAAAATGCACGAATCCGCAAATTATCCGCATTAATATACACAGTCTTGCTCGATGATGGGATAATGGCTGTTGTACATTATTCTATAATTAAATAAAAAAGAAATAAATTTGAACCAGGAACTATTGAACTAACGTTAGAACACGAATTGAATCTGTTTATATTACCACACAGTTGCGCAAGGTTCCAAATAAGACAGTTTTTAATTCGTTTATTAAACTCTGCGGTATTTGTTGTGATGTTATCCACTTAGGATTTCGTGACAAAATACCTTCAAGACATAGTACCTAGGAATAAAGTGAAATTATGAATAAGAGAAGTTAAACCCCTAAAAAAAAATATATCGTAAAACACATACGATGTCTGAACAAATGATCGTAAATCTTAACACAACTTCTGGCAGTATCTTTAAATCTATCAATTTAAGTCGCATGTTAAAGGCGTGATGTGTTGCAAGATTAACCATAGTATACAACATGTTTCTTTATATAAGGAAGTATAAATTAATATTATAATCATTGAAATCGAGATAAAAAAAAAAAATATTTTTTAATGACAAACTTGATGCGCTCTTTATATTTAAATGGAAAATATTTGTGAACTTGTAAAATAATATCTGTGATCTAAAGAATATTAAAATAATTGTGAGAAAAAAAAAAGCTTATAAAGTCTTGGTTATAAGTGCATATTATTTACTTTATGAAACATTTGCGGGTTATTGGCGACTAAACATTTAATCAAATCATCACAATTATTTAAAAGAGGTAAGGCGCGAATTACATCCTACTTACAAATCACAGGAAAAAAAAATAATTGAATAAAAAAGGAATTAATTTATTAAAAATAACTACCAAACTATAACTACTCACCTCATAGGTAATCCCAAGCTCTATCGGTTTCCAAATATACAATATTATTGGCAAATAATAATCGATATTACTAAAAGATTCTTTCTTGAGATTTTGCAAAAATCTATTCGCATGTAAGGTATCACAGCATTTCTGAACACTCATTGGGGTTTGTTCGTACTTCGCTTTTGCTAATATTACGAGGTCGGACAAATCCCGTAAAATTAGTCTAGAAATTATATTTATTGATTTATCAATAAGCAATAACAATCAATTATATATAATAAAATAAGTTATATGTCTACTTTAAAATAAGTTCGTGATCATTATAACCGGACGTATGAGTTTGATTCTGGGGCACTATTTTTCCCTTTATACAAAAAAATATATATTATAAAATTAAACAACATCAATTTACCAAATAATTCTAAAGATACTTTTCTCCATACCTCTGATATAACATCCAATAATGTTTGGTTTTGGCTTATTTGTCTTTCTACGTCTCTGATCAAATCATCTCTGTTTATTGTTGTTAGAATATTCTTTATTAACTCAACCTAAAAAAAATTTGTATATTCTTTCTTAGTTAATATCTACAAAAGTAACAAACAATTTATTACCTTATCAATATTTGCTATTTGTAATAACTATGAAAATTATTTTTTACCTGAGTATAATTTGCTTTTAAAAAAGAAACTTCATCAAGTGTGTAATATTTCAGAATGTAAGGTAAGAAAAGCTCATATTTCTGCAAAAAAACTATGATCAACAACATGTATGAGTAAGATATATTACTTTTAACAAAAATTATTATACCAGGTTGGGCCTCTGTATTACACAACCTCCATTTTCAAGATATTTGAAGGTTTCAACAATTGCCGCATCGCTAATAGAAGACATTGTTAATTATTTCGATACTAAATTTTAGTCTTATATATGTCATGTGATGGCTTTTGCGTTCGTTAGCTGATTGGTTATTGATAATCTTAGCACAACTGCGAGCACGATTTGTTTACGTAATAAATAAAAAATTTAAATGTTGTACGAACCATTTTTTTCGAACCATTTTTTTTTCTTTTGGGGAAAATAGATATTCAGGCTGCAGCATTCCCATTGGCACAAAATGAATTAGCGTCAATCAGTCAAACGTGGTAAGACGGTATCAATGATTTACATAGCATCGAATACTCATCGGATTAAAACTTTTCTTGAAATTTTACCCCAAAAAAATGCTACCCCAAATTTTGGTAATGTTTGCATTAAAATCAGGTGTCGACAAAATAATTTTGTAACCTTAGGAGAAAACGGTTATAAAGAAAGAAAAGTCACACAACATTACAATCTTTTAGCTCAGTATTATTATCGATCTCTTTGGTATATAAAATGGCTTATTTGTTCTCATCCCACATGTAGAAAATCATTTTTTTTTCATGTTTTTTTTAACCGCACGATTTGCCTATGATGTCACATATTGTAACTCGAGAAGATGTAAATGCAGCATTATCTAATAAAGACCATCAAAACAAACCAAATACAATTAAAAAGATTATTTTGCACTCCATTATTGGAGGTCTTGGTATGTTTCAGCGTTTATTATTTGTGTATTTATATTGATAGTGAATTAAGTATTTGCAAAAAAAATTAGAATCATATGCAAAGGCGCATGGTATTCGTGGGGGTGTAAATTTCCTGTTAAATTTACTAACAGTATTCCGGAAAAGGTATTTGATGTTCTTGGAAAATTTTTAAAGTTGCGTGAAGATTTGTGTAACACAAATTTCTTTATAGAAAAGGATCTATATATTATGCGTTTATCCATGGATTTTTCGGAATGGACGCCGTGCGATTTGGCGTGGGTTTTGGTGGATTTTCATTTTTATGGAAGCTTATTAATAATGGATTGCGGTATATTCGAAAAAAAGATGATCATTGGAATGGATTAATTGCCGGTATTTTACCTTTAAAGCTTTCAATGATATTTAATGTTCAAATTGTGAGATGTACGAACATTTTGTAGGTTTTATTGCCGGTACATCGATATTGGCAGAAAAACGCGAGAGAAGAATTTCTATTGCGCAACAACTATTTGTTCGGTTAGTCTAATGGTTCCTTGTTCTGTTGTTCTGCGCCTTTGATTTCATTTATATATTTCTTTTCAAATTCAAATTCAGTGCATTACAAGCTGTTTATAATGCAGGTAGCGCGCGTGAATATTTTCGAATTCCTCATGGGGATTCCTTAATATTCATTATATCGACTGCACAAGTTCTTTATGCATATACGGTATTAATATTTTAATATTAAACAATTATCCTCATTATGTTAGACCTTGACAAAAAATTTTTTTTTGTAGATGCGACCTACCACTATACCAAAAGACTTCTTGAATTTTATGATAGCTACTGCACGTGTTCCAAAAGAAACATTGAATATTAATCTATCATTGAGAAAAGGGTTACCTTTAAATAATGATGATGCGATTAACCTCGTTAAAAAATTTAGTGGAACGAAGAATGCCCTTGAGATAGCTTCGAATTTACCTCCACGACCTGTTGCAATTCCCTGGTAAATTTAAATAATATTGACATTTTTTTGGTTTATATTAAAATTCTTGTTGACGCGTATCTTTTTTAGTGAGCTTATACATCCTCAATTCGATTCTTGTATATATACAAACATTGAGCGGTTTTATCAAGTTTTTAGAAACATTGCACCAGTATATGCCACACTTAATTTTGTTCCAATGATAGCATTCAAATTAGCACAATTGACTGAAGAGTATGTTTTACTTATATAATTAATCTCTTTTTTTAAATTTATGTGAAATTTTCTCATTATTTTCCCTCTTCTTATTAGTCCCATGGCGCTTATTAAAAAAAGCATGTTTAACACGATTCGGTCAAGCACTTTTATATCTACTTTTGTAGCAAGTTATCAAACACAAATATGCTTTCATCGCAACATGATTAAAATTTTCAATTTGAAATGGGATTCTAAATACTTGTACTGGCTGGCTGGGCTTAATTCAGCATTTACAATTTTAATCGAAAATAGAAATACGAGAGTTAATTTAGCTTTATATGTATTACCCAAAGCCGCAGAATCCTGGTATAAAATTATGTGTCAAAGAAATTGGATATTTGAATTACATGAAACAGCGGATGTATGGTTCTTTTCTTTAGCAATGAGTATAATTATGGTAAGTAGAAATTTTATTTCAGGATTTGTATAGAATTAAATGTTAATCAAAATTAAAAATTTAATAGGCTGCTTATCAACATGAACCCGAAATTTTAAATCCAATGGTTAAAACTATTATACGAAGATTTTTCGGATATAACTAAAAAAACTTCAAAGTTACCGGTATATGCTTTATAATATGAAAACAAATTAAGAATTTACAATTACTATAGGAGTTTCTTTTTAAGAAAAAAAAACTTATATATAATGTAAGTTTTACTTCAAAATCATTTCGTTTATAATCAAAAAAATAAAATTTTACGTGATATTATTTAAAATCTTTTATTTGCTTCTAATTAGATTTCGAAAAAATTACTTTCACCGATAGGATACTTTCAAATTGCTTTATTTATAAGTTGTTTATAATTTTATGGAATGTTTAAATAATATTAATTTTATGTTTATGAATCAAAACTTTAACATTAGTTTTGCAAGAATAATAAACTGCATGATTGAAGGATATATTTAACAAATAATTGATTATTAGGTATCTTTTTTTATTGAATAATTTTTTAACCTATTAATGAAAAAAATATATGTATATAATTAAAAAAGAAGAATTTAAAATTTATAAAGAAAGCTCATACCTCATTTGATATTTTTGAAAAAAATGGCTATCGATAATATTCGATATAATTTGTTGGCAATGATGGCTATTGGATAAATTGGACTTATAAAGACTTCGATCGGACTATTCATTCATTAAGCATGACCAAAACTACTTGTCGATTAAATATTGTAGTTTCCATTTAGTTGCGATTCTTTCGCCTGAACCTGGCAGTTGTTACACGATGGCAGAACAAGAGCTTGTGAAACATACAATATAAATATTTTTTTTTTCTTAAAAAATAATATAAAAGGAAGGCATTGTGGCATTCATTCATTTACTGTTTAGTTTAGTTTAGTTTAGTTGTTTATTATACGTCATTTGAATGTATCCCATTATTATATCATACTTACTGCACTCACTCTAAATTATAATAGTTTATAAAATTGATCAATGTGATCATGATCTTTCATTCATATAAAAAATAAGTTCAACGATATAAGATTTATACAGCGTTATTCTTAATTTATTTTGGAATATATTTGACAGAAAATTTGATGTTCACCATTTAAAGACTACCCAAAATAGTATTATCAAATGTTCGCTGTAATATCAATGTCGATAATTACGCAATCTCCAATGAGGCGTCAAGATTTTAATCTATTCAGCGTTATCAATTTTCTTGAATTTTTTTGATTATGCTAGAATTGCAAATAAAAGAATGCATTAATATTTACATCACTAAATGCGTTGCATTCTGCATTATTGTTTAATAAATGTCAAACAGGTGAATACAGGAAAAGGAACGGAATAACGATAATCTTATACGATAATTATCCTTTCAAGAAACTTTCTGCAGAATGTATTGGTTCCATCATCAATATTGCGTAAAAAGAACTGGAATGACCAAACTTGATTATTATATATTAAGGATTTTATTATAAACGTATAGTAACATTGCACACAATTAAAATTTTTGCCGATTACTAACTAAAAAGTGTTAATTATAAAAAAATTATAATCATACAAAGTACAATAATCAATGACTGTGCACATTTGATCTTCTTTGACTTTGCCAAATCTAAGATCTTATTTTCATTCAACTGACAAGTTTAGGTACATGTTTGGTTAAATTACCTAATCTAATATCATGGAGCGCTTTGCCCCTTGACTTGTTGGCGTTTTCTTATTGTTCCTTTAAAGTTTGATGCATAACTTAGTACTACGAAAGCGGTGGCTTTTTTTTCAGGGAGGTATGTTTCAAACGCTATATAAATCCTTGTTTATTCGATTTTTTTTGATTCTTCGGCATGGTTAGTGTCCACCCATACTTACAATGATTTCCTTTCAACTTAATGTTCTTGAATATTACCAAGGGCTTTTTTTTTCGCGAAAAATTTTTAATAACCGCAGCTTGTTTGTTTAATACAAGTTCAACTTAACAGCGGAAATGTTTTTAAAATGTGAAGAAGCATCTTCACAATCCAATTCGATCTATAATGATTTATTTATCTAGAACCATGCACGAATAAAAATATGGGTTCATGTAGACTTACCTCCCAAGAGTATTTTCGACGTTTTTTAAATTATCCAACGACTCTTAATAGTTTCATCGAAAATTTAATTTTTCGTCAAAATAATCAACATAATAATTACTTGCTCTTCAGGGAAGGTTCATCTTTAAATCCATATGACTAATTGTTCGATTACCCATCTATTTTATTTTATATTTCTCAACTTCTCCTTCCTCCATAATAATAACTCGGTCGTTCACAAAAGGGTGCCATACAATTTCGATACACAATTTTTTATGATTGTGAAAAAATTATTTTTTTATTAATTACACGTTAATTTTAGCGCGAATCAATAATAATTTAATTTAATATTGATTAGCATCCCCTGTGAAACGGATCTTTTTTTATAAAGGCGTTGTCAATTCAACCCTTTCTTTTTACATATATTAATCCGTTGATAAATTTATCGCGACATTGGGTTTATGGAGGTTTGGGGATCGATTTTAAAGTTTTATTTTCATTGTACCGCAAAGAAAAAAATTATGAAAGGGAAATCAAACAAAAATTATAGGTTTTATTTGTAAGATGGGATCTTTGTATAGTTCATTTTTTTTAGTTTTAATATAGTAAAAAACATATAGCTTCTCTTTATATATTAATAATCATCATGTATATTTTCTTCGTTTTTAATGTTTATATTTTCATGAAAAATTTTCTCTTCATATTTTTTCTTTATATATATGCTTTAAAGTTTCTTTTTAAAAAAAAAAATACAGAAAAACATAAAACTAATAATAAAAATTGAAATTATCATATGTCTAAAAGTTAATTGAACTTGTGTATCCCTACAATTTTGGAGGTTTATATGTTAAAAAAAAAACCATGTCAATATTAAACTATATTACTAAAGTTTTACCTAAATGCATTGCCTAGATCCTATTAAAAGTGCAAGAATTTATTGCTGAAAATGGTAAAGTGCAATTTGTTGCTAATTAAGTAGATATCTATACTTCATTTTTCATTTTAAATTATTTTGTGTAACAGTTATATACGATATATATATACACACATATATATTTATTATTAATTAAAAATACTTATTTTTATCTTTATGCCATTAAAATTTTGAAATAACTATAAAACCATTTATGTTCTTTCATATTACTTATTGGAAAAAATTATTTTAATGATGTAGATTTCATTTTACCAGAATTAAAAAATTGTTTATTTGAAATTATTATAAAATTTTGCATTACATTCTCTTTATTTTTATTTTTACTATATATTCTAGAAATTTAGAATTTTTTCAGTATAAAAAATTTTATTTGTTACCATTATTTACATATCCTATAATTCAGTCAAATTTTTATAATTCTGGTTAAAATTTCCTTTAAAAAATCATGTAATACTAATAATTACTGCTAATAATAAATAATAAATTTTTAGTAAAATTTTACTATAAATATATATTATAAATTTATTTTATTATAATAAATATCATGTAAAATCTTTAAATATATATTTATGAATTACTTTATTAAATACAAATTTAAGATTAGTATATTACTTTGTTATTTTTCTAATTGTTTTTTTTTTTTTTTTTTTTTTTTTTTTTTTTTTTTTTTTTTTTTTTTTTTTTTTTTTTTTTAATGATTTATATATGCTTTATTGATATGTAGTTTATATACCATACAAACAAATTATCATAAGCTATATCCACCCTAGGATGCAATCATCAAAATATGGATAAGAATAAATATAGAATAAAAATAATTAGTGTTATGTCTATTGATTATAGAATAAAAATAATTAATATTATGTCTATTGATTATATCATAGAAATTGTTATTATTATTATTATGTATAATTCCAAATTCAGATTAATTATACTGTTGCTAAATCAATTATAACATTGTTAACAACATTTTTTGTTTTTTTATAAGCCCAACTAAACCACCAGTTGTTATTAATTAGTAAACACATTTGATCTTGAGCTTTTTTTTCCATTCTGTAGCATTTTGATAATATGAGATTTTCATTTTCTAAGTTTTCAGGCTGTACTGAATCCAATTCCACTGATGTATTACCAAACTCTACCATTTGATCTTCCTGTGAATTTGATATATTATTTTTTTCCAATTGTTGTTTGTTCTGTTTTAATTGTTTTATCTGTTGATGAGGAGATTTGAAATAATGATCCATATTTTCAGATTCATTTAATTTGTCTTTTTTTCCAATATTTTTAGCTTTTTCCCATGTATTAGTAGTATTACATCTAGGCAACCAAATTACCGTATATAGCGGGCCACAGTATTTCGGGTATCTTGCAAAAATCAGGGGTTTGACCCTGTCCCCCAGGTACTAAACAAAGCCTAAAAATTCCATTTTTTGCGAATATCTCACGATCTACCAGTCCAATTTGAATGATCTTTTTTTTATTTTAAAGAACTCAATGAGAGCTATTAAACAAAAAAAAGATGGCTCAAATCTGATTACTGGATCACGATATAATTGTAAAATATCCCTCTGGGTACTATACAATTCTATGAAATTTTTCAAGAGGGGTACTATGCATAGGGGGGTACTATGGCCTGCGATATACAGTAGTTCTTTAAAGTGAATAATAATAATAATGAAATTATTTATATATGAATTAAACTTTTATTGTATAAATTAGATATATGGTTAATCATTAAAATTAAATGAAAAATTAACTGCAAAAATAAATATCAAAATTTTTATTTAATAAAACCTAAACTTTTTTTATCATATTTTTTCTCTATTTAAATATTATAAAAATTTTGTATTATAATTTATAACAAACAAAATAAGAATAAAATAAATAATTTTTATGAATATATAATTCATATATATAATAAAATTTTTTATTAAGATTCTATATAAAATTAAAATTTTACTTTTAAACATTAAAAATAATATTAAAAAGTTGATTTTTCATATCAAATTTTACATATATTTTATTAAGTTTTTATAATTACAATTAAAATTAAATGCAAAATTTTTAATTATCTTAAAATATAACTTTTGACCAATAGGTAATTTTCAACTTTCTAATAAATGATAATAATTGCCACATAATATATAATTTAAACTATTTTTAAAAAAAAATTATTAAAATTACTTTTATTTTTCATAAAATTAAATGAAAACTGAAATTTTGGTAAATTATTGCTTATAAGTTATGATTAAGGGATAAGTATAATAATTTTAAATTCTAAAAATAATAATATAAAAGAGAGGATCATTTTAACGCTCACTGGAGGTGAAATTCACCGGAGGTAATTTTAACCATATCACGTGATTTATAATTATTATATTAAACTTCGTTTTTAAAAAAAGTACAATTTTTAACATGATATTATGTAATTAAAAATACAATAAAAAGTACAATAAAAATGAA
>QZLH01001816.1:0-12800 GCA_003833135.1 Oehlia diaphana
ATTAATACTAAATTTGTATTACAATGCGGTTAACGTACAGTAAATATATTATAAAAATACGCAAACTAATTTTTTACATATAAAAATTTTGATAAACAATACGCAATTTTGATGCCTAACTATGAATGAAAATTTCTTAAATTGTACGCAAATCAAAAATTTACTCCGTCTAATTCCACTATGATGGCGACGCATCTGTGTACCCTACCCTGTATGTATATTTCTGGGTCCTGATAGAACCACCATTTTTAACATGTTTCTTAAAAAATGGAAGTAGAGAATTAATTTTTTCAAGTAGAATGTCTGCTGTTGCAAATGCTTCTATTAAGTCTTCAATAAGTTATTTTTTTAAGTTGAAAGCTATTTGAGTAGAATTAAGGGTAAGTTGTTGGGTTTAAATTATTTAATAAAAAAAAAATAAAATAAAGATAAATATTATTTAATCACTTATTTTGTGAAATACAATAAGAAATCCATAATGGTCCAAAAAAAATTATTTAAGGAGAGATATTGATAATATGTGGAATTTTATTCTTAGCTAACAACTCACTATTTGCAGCAGTTACCAATTACCATTTTATCCTTCAAATTGTAAGGGCTAAAATTAATTTTAAAAATTTTTGAATTTTTAAAATATCTTAAGATCTAGTGACCATAGAAAGATAAAATTATATTTGTTAAATTCCCCTTATTAAGGCTCATTTAATGGTAATAAAATCATAATTTTAAAATTGATAAATAAAAAGTTATATTAATTTATAAATTTTAGATTTTATAAGTTATCCTGTCACATAATATTTGCAAAAGGACAATTTTATATTTCAATTTAAAAAATTTAGCTACTATTTGTTATAATTTGTCAATGAACTTTTTTTCGATTTTTACTTAAAAAATACTATAAAATTTATTACAAAATATTGGTTTATGTAATAAAACATTTTAAGATATTTAAAAGTGTCTTTAATTAAAAAACAAAATTGCAGGCAAATTTGACTGCAAAACAGTTTAAGGGTTCTAAGAAATCTTCAATAATTTATCAGCCTTATCAGCTAATTCAATGTGGGTAACGCTGAAACTTTTGATTTGACCGCACAGATCTTTAATAAGGTCTTGTTGATCAATTTTTTTTTGTAGTTCTGCAATTTCATGTGATGAATATGTAGTTTGTTTTCCTTTTGGATTAGTAATGGAATTATCAATGTTGATAGTATTTGTTGATGTGCTTGGCAAGTGCTTGGCAAGTACCGATAAGCTTATTTCCTAAAAGAATTTAAATATTTATTTAAATATTTATTTAAATCCAAATTTGTCTCTGAGTTATATACATACATGAGTAGAGGTCTTGAAGAGTGGTACTTTTACACCTCTAACGAATTGTTCTTGATATACAATGGTCATCACCAACAGTGACAATTTCTGTATTCATACTAAAAAATAATGATGATAACAATTAATATACTAAATTATTTATTTAGTCACTTCACGCAAAATAAAATATTGCTAAAACAAGGCTTTTTACTTGGTTATTATTGAAAAACTGATAAAAAAACTGAAAAAATAATGTTCACTGGAACTAAAGAAAAAAAGAATTTATCAGCATTATTATTTATAAATATAAATATAAGGAAATAAGAGAAAATTTTATACAAAAACTTGTATAATGAACGATAACATAAATTCTACATACATGGTAAAGAAAGAAGTGTAAACCTCTGTAACGGTTCAGTTAACGGTTCTTTGTTTTGTTTTATAGATTATTATGGTCCAACTAAAAAAGGAATTGTCCAATCAGAAATGACGCGACAGTGACGCACCGTGACAGACTGAAATCCTCACGTGAATTTTCAATTTATACTCTCCGCTGGGGAATTAATTGACTTCATATCAAATAATGTTGCTTCAAATTGAAGTTGTCCACTATTTTCAGTTATAATTTCTCTTTTTAACTTCACTCCATACAAACGTTCTACAAAATTTACAATAGTTTGAACTCCACTATAATTTGCTTCTATTGTTCGATTTAATCTTTCCGTAAAATTATTTGTAGTCATAAATCATAATGAATTCAAAATTCTGTAAAATGTCAATAAAAGATAATCGCCATTCATTACATAACCAATTTCGGTTTATTAATTTTTGTTTGATAATTCTAATATCGGATATAGATTCCCCATAACTTTTAATGAAGTTGCATTTGCCTTAGCATAGTCAAGAGATGAAATTCAGTAAAGGAATAGAAAAACTATTAGATACTAAAACATTTAGATACTTACGGGGTACCAACTGAGACACGCTCGTTGATCGCATGAAAGAAAAATTTCAATTTTTTTTACTCAAAAAAATATTACTTTTTATTTTGATACATAGAATTTTTAACAAAGCTTACACTCTTTATCGTCGTAATGAAATAGTACGCCTTAAACAAGTTCCTGACGTTATTAATTTTTTAATGTATTATTAACTAAGATACGGAACAATGAGTCTAATGAAATGAAAGAATTTTTTTGCAATTGAGGGAAATGTATCTTTTTAATTAAATAATGAATAAAACAATTAATCATGAACAACATAACACTTTTTAGCAATAAATAATCTAACGCAATATATATAACTAACTATTAAGATAATTATCGTTTGTTACTATAAAATTAACCTAATTTAACCACATCGACAACCCCGATGTTTATCATGTCACCTTTTCATCCCCAAAAAATTTTCCGATCATGACAATTAGTTAAAGATCGTTTATATGAATTCGTACGATTTAATAAACCATTTTACCTAATATAAAAACATAATTATATCAATAAATCAAATAATACATCTAGCGTCAAGATAAGTGAGCCCTTGCTTCAATAAATAAGCCAAAACTAAGGTAGCTGAACGTGATACACCCGCCCAACAGTGAATTAGGACACGTCCACCTTCTTGATTTGCTTCATGTATAAATGAATTTGAAAACTATAAATTTTATAAAAATTAATTATTATTATTATTATCCAAACAAGAATATTCATATAATTAATAAAAATTATAAAGTATACTTGCGTCATATTCATACCAAAAGAGGCGAATCCTTGGACTACGATTTATGATGGGAATTTCTTCACTTCGCACGTATGGTTCAGCAGCAAATTTAAGTACAAGAATATGTTGATCGTTATATCTAGCTTCATAGCTTCCTTTCTAATGGATCTTCTGGTAGAACTGTCGATTCTAGTTCAGTATAAGGAGATTCTCAACGCAGGGATGTCTTTTCAGTACATCCTTTCTGCAACTCAACTAAAGTCTTTTCACTTGCCTTTTCGAAAATATCTACCGAATTACTTACGGGATCAGATTATGTGTCAGGATATTATATTAGTTATGATTGGTATAATTTGAGAGAAGTCAATTTTACTATTTGATATTTAATCGTCAGAGAGAAAATTTCAACACTATTGCTATGTATCGCTCTATGATTATGAGAGATTCATGATATGATCCTGTTAGACAGCAGCATATGAAAATCTGCTAATATCACTACTATGACTATTGTTAAAGCAGTATTGGCAATACACAAAGAAAACCTGTCTTCTTATGATATTATTGACGCAAACCCCTCATTAGATTGTATTAATCTAGGAAATAATACTTCAAATATCTGTTAGTGAAATTGGAAGGGAAAATGGAATTTCTCACGGTTTTAGTTACAACATAGATTTGATCGAAATGATGTACTAATTCACAAACACACAATGACACATATGATTCTAAGTTGCTGTTGCGCATCAGAATTAGATATGCCTTTGTCCTTATGAAACCATCGACGGTCTAAATTTCTGATGAATATAAGAGGTCACTTCTTAATTACAAGATCGCCGCAATCTCTGGTTACCAGATGAGCATGTGCTACTCGGCACTCCACATTTGGTGTGTTGATATCTGCCGAGTGGCGTAAAAATATTTCAATTAAAAACTGATAATCTCATTACAATTCGTAAGGGCAAAAGTTATTATTAGAGTTTTGTATCGCTATGTTGTACCGTTTATGATTTTGTTGAGAATTGTTCAACTACCTTATTTTTTAATACAAAGGGAAAAAATAAATAGAGGGGTAAAAGAAATATGGCAATATTTTTAGAGATTACACTACCGAAATTCAGTAGTTAAAAACGTGGGATTAAAAGCTATTGGGATTTTTTTTAAAAAAGGTTGTATATTATGTAAAGATAGTAATTGAAATTTTTTTATTCACATTACGTACAATAGAAACGCGTTGATTTTTTGTTTTAGATTACATAACGATAATCATTAATTTGAGAAGCAATAGAGGAAGCGAAGGAGATTAAAATCAATTGAAAGAGGCAAAATTAATCAATAAGCGGGGTTTTTACGTTTGATAAATCAGCCAAAGACGCAATCATATAGGAGCTTAATAGGAATATGAATTAGATATTGAACATATGAAAAACTGATGGAAAGAATCAGAGCCACAGGAGAATTTCGAATCACGAATCGAAGATGGGAAAGATAGATTTATTAGACATATTATACAATAATTGATAATAAGAAAGAACAGTTGTGATGAAAGTAATTATTTTTGGATAGTAATATACATTAATTCCAGAATTCAAATTGTTAAAATAAAGAATATTTTAAAATAAAATCTTTCTTTATTAGAATAGATCTTGGAACCTTCATAAAAGAGCTCTGACTCAGACTATTTATATTTAGAAAATGTTATAACGTGGTGAGTGATTTGTATTTAACTTATTTAAAAATGATTTAATTTCTCAATATACAAACTATTTTGCTTCAATATTCTTTGTATATAAATTATTTTGTTTTATTTAATCAAAACTAAAGTTCTAATCATATAGTATCATTGGGAATATTATTAAATGAAGACGGTTTCTCAAATATGCTGTCGAGTTTTGTAAGCAGCATTCAAAGTACGCATATCGAAAGAGATGAGAGTGGGAAATTTTTATTATATAAATATTAATATTTTATTATAGACTATTTAGCGTATACCATTTAAATTCTAATTTTTTTGGGTTCAGTCCGAACAAGACTGAGCAAAGTCTAAATTGGGTTTTAATATTTATAGAAAACAAAAAGATCATGAAAGTTCAGTTTCATTTTTGCACAAATATCTATATCAAAAATTAGTGTAATTGAGCAATTATCGATAGAGATTTAGATTATGCTATAAAGATTTGTTGTATTATTTATGGATTACTTTAACTAAGCGTCAACAAGACAGAACGGAAGAATGTAATCCGAATGAACCAAGTGACAAGACCAATAAGTCGACTAGCAAATTGTCACCCATCAAGTCAAAAATCAGATGCAGTAACTGCAGCAAATAGTGAGTTGTTAGCCAAGAATAAAATTTCACATATCGTCAATATCCCCCCTAGTATAAATTTTTTTGGACCATTACGGATTCCTTATCGTATTTCACAAAAGTAAGTGATTAAATATAATTTATTTTTATTTTATCTTTTTTTTTTTTATTAAATTTTTTTTTAATTAGGTACCCCAATTGGAAACCTAAATACCTAAGACTATATGTTACAGACGATCCAAAAGGAAAAATAGCGAAGTTTTTTGAAGTACGGAATAATATGATCGTTAAAAAGAATGATTCTTTCTATTACGGCCCTGGCGAAGATTATACTAAAAAAGAGGTAACCAAGAGAACAGCGATACGAGAAATGGCGAGAAGACCCAATCTTGTATCATCAGATTTCATTTGGGAGATACCAATTAAAGATTTCTTGACTGCGTCGGATGAAGTACAACGAAGTTGTCTTATGTGAAGCCAAATCAAGTTATTTTTAAATCGACACAAGGAAGATTTCGCGTTATTTTAAGCAAAATTCTTGGAGTCAACCCTACTAATTCTCAAATTTCGGCTTCTTCATGACTTGTTGGTGCTTGGTTCGATGGTGTAATTGTAAAATCGCCCATTATTTATGTTAATGAAAATGAAAATGAAATTATAAGAGCTATAGAGCAATACAGTGAAATGTTGAATTGGAGATATATGTAAGAATTACATAAAGTTAAATTAGATGATTCAGAATGGACAATTTCATTAATGAGCGATAATAATATTGAAAACAGGTTCTATGTCCTTCTTCAAACGTTGGATATTTTGGACACTAAAAAGTGCCACCAGTTATTATGACTGATGAACTTGATCAGGTTTGATTAATTTTTTTTTTATGTAATAATTAATTTGTTTAAGATGAATTAACTTTTTTTTTTTTAATTCGAATAGATTCGCTTACCTCTACTCGCTGGAATTTTAGACATTAGTAGCCATTTACTAGAGAGAACAGAAATTACAGATATGTTTACCGGTCCCTTCACGAGCGATGTAATCTGGCAAATTTATCAGGGTTTATTCTACAAACATAGTTGCAAACATGAAAGAGTGTTCGGATAATATAACGACCCCATCTTGTTGTACGATTATCAGTGGCAATGAGTTAGAAAAACTTCCTTTAGTTGTCCCACGTAAGAAAGTATTCAAAAATCGTGATCATCCCAAATTTGATCGATGGCGATTCAAAGTAGAAAAAGTTGGCCTTGGATCATATTATGGGTTCAAGGTTGATAAAAACGAGCGTATTTTACTAGCAGATTTGACAGTGAGTCATAATGTGAGTCTTATTTTATCTATCTATCTACCGTATTTTTCCAAAATTAGTCACCCCCGAAATTAAGCACCCCTACCAACTTTTCGAACTTTGATATAAAGATTTTTATATAAAATACTAGTAAAAATACTTCCAAAATTTAGCACCTCCCCAAGTTTTTAAACCAAAATCCTTGTAAAAAAGGGGCGACTAATTTTGGAAAAATACGGTATTTATTTTTTAAAAACACATGCTTTTTTTTTGATTTATTATTAATTAATTATGTATATCCTCTCTTATTAGTCCACAAATTTATCAAAGGTCCTTATTGCAGCATGTGATACTTTTAGATCAGGTGCCGTAAACAACTAAGAGTACATGTTAGGAACTTGAATGCTTTTGGTCAAAATTCAAATGTTGTATTATATGAACGTGGATATGGAAAAGATGCTGCTGGGATAGCAAAGGATGCTATTAATTACGGTATGTATAAAATTGACTACGGTGGAGATGAAATCTGAGGCTCACAAATCAGTGATTTAATGATGAACGTGGTGAACACTCTGGACATTTAATATTTAATCAAAAATCAAAATTATTACTAAGAAATTTTTTTTAATTTGATTTTTATTTATATAAAAATTTGGGAGAAAATTAATAATTATTTTATTTTATTTTATTTATGTTTTATATATTGATCATTATTAATTTAACATCATTTCTGATCAAAATCAATGGTTTAATGATAGAGAATACATGTCAGAGGGAATACGCGTGATAGAGAGAACACTTGTCATAGAAGAATATGTATAGTAAAAATAAAAATAAAAAATCAAAATCAATCAGATCAAATCTAATAATCATTTCTCATTATTCAAGTTATTAGTAATTGAGGTCTTAAAACGTGTATTTTTTTTTAATTTAGTTTAGTTGTCTTTTCGCCGTCATAAAGATAGCACTTTGAATCTTCAATAATCCATTATTAAATGGAGTTCCTTCAGTTAATTCAGAATGTCATATACTAGAAACTTAAATTAAATTAAGCATTACTATTTGAATATTTATATACAACCTGAATTTGTAACAATAATGAATAAAATATATATTTATATTTATTAAATAACAATTTATTTACATATATTATATAGTTAATTCTATATTAAAAAATAATAAAGCATGAAATAAATAAACAAACTAGTTCGTAATAGAATTGGTAATTTGACCCTGTAAGAACCCTCTTGTATGAAACACAATATATGCGGATCAAGAAGGTAATATGCTAGTTATTGTGTAAAATAAATAAAATAAACAGACCACCTTCATAGAAGGCGGTGGCACTTTTAAGTCAACTTTATCATCATCTTCCTCTCATCGTGAGACGCGCTAATTGGTAATATCTCTGCCAAGCTTGAAGCTTCTATACCCCCCAGAAAGGGATATAGAGTATAAAATGATCTGCTTACAGTAAGATATTGTAGAAGTGATAATACTGTCTCCATCGCCATTGTACAGTACAAAGCCATATCGTAATTTCTGATATCGATTTAAAAGACCGAACTGTAATTTCTGGTAACGGTCCTGTCCCGTGCAGTTGACACAACGTACATCTTTTTAAATTTCCGCGCCGAACTGTAGGATTAGGCCCCCCCCGCAATTTCTGGAAGCGGATTAGGCCCCCGTAATTTCTGGAAGCGGATTAGGCTCAGCGTATATCATTTTAAATTTCCGCGCATATGATTGAAAGTAGGTAGGCATAATATTTCATAATGACTCTTTCCGATAATGGTTACCGTAATTTCTGACAACGGATTAGGTCCGAACTTGTATCTTTTCTCTTTACTTTTACAGTGCTTGTCATTTTTTTTTTTTTCATTTCACCTTTATAAAACCACTTTACAAAGTTTCCTACAGGACCGAATTCACTTTAAATTTCTGTGCGTGTGATTGAAAGTAAATAGGCGTAATATTTTATAATGGTTATATCTTCGTTCATAAGGTTCTTGAAGTATTGTAAATGTGAGGTTCAGAAGTTTGCGAATTTTTTTATGAGATTCGTGAAGTTTTGTAAGGTGAAGCTCAGAGGTTTGTGAGGGTGAATGAAACAATCAAAAGTTTTTTGGGGTTAAAAAAGAAGGCAATGAAAACGAAAAAATAAACTCCTGGATCACTATTTTATAGGTTTTATAATTTATGGCACGACATGTCAACACGTCTACGTGCTAAT
The DNA here is from genome assembly GCA_003833135.1 of Oehlia diaphana. Taxonomy (NCBI): domain Eukaryota; kingdom Fungi; phylum Glomeromycota; class Glomeromycetes; order Glomerales; family Glomeraceae; genus Oehlia; species Oehlia diaphana. The sequence continues at coordinate 8,857 of QZLH01001816.1, forward strand.
TGCACTTCTAAAAATAGTAAAATAATTAAAAAGACGCGTCCATCTTTTGGAAATTGATCAACAAATCAACAATATTGCACCACAAATATACTTAAAATCCCCTGATTCCCCTCCCATCCCATCCCCTCCCATCCCATATCCTCCCATCCCATATCCTCCCATCCCATCCCCTCCCATCCCATATCCTCCCATCCCATATCCTCCCATCCCATATCCCATATCCCATATCCCATATCCCCTATCCCCTATCCCCATCCTAAAATACTTATGTAACATTACTCCCATTGGCCAATTGTCACGTGACGTTACTCAAAATTCCAAAAAAGGATATTTTGCTTTCTGCAAAAATTGGAAATTTTGGTTTTACAATTATTCCAAAAAGGAAATATTTGTGTTGATCACATAATTCTGGCCAAAATTACAGAAATTTTGACCAAAATAAAATGGCATAATTTTAGTTTTCGAAGTCCAATATTAATTCTGATCAGAATTTAGTTTAAATCCTTATTCTACATATCCCAATTTTTAAGAAATTTACTGATCAGATTTTAATCAATAGATTCGTCTTAATACAAGGAATTCAATGATAGTAAAATTATATTTCTAACGTTAACATTGATTAAGTTATTATAAAAATGTTTTTATAATATATTTATTCAATTTATTATTTTATATTTTATTACAATTTAACTTTGAATTAACTCAAACCTATGTATTAATTCATCAAAAAAAGTTTGATTATTTATTTCTAATATATAATTTGATGGATTATTGTATAGGTCTATGAGGTATACTTAATAATAGGATAAAATGGCACAGCCATTTTATCCTATTATTAAATATATCATATACAATAATTATATTACCATTTAATAATTTTTTTTAGTTCATATTGAGAGTTAAAAAAGTTTATGTATTAGTTTTAAAAAAAAATTATATATACAGTCAGAACTTGATATAACGATTCGGGATAAACCAATTTTGACTCTTACTAACTTTTTTTCAAAACCAAATTTACATATAATTAATTTTACTACTATATACTGAATTTATTATAAATTTCACGATATAGCTATACTGACGTTAATCTGTAAACCAGTTATATTGTATTATTCGTGATAAATTGATAATGATTTTTTTTTCTGTATATCAATCATCATTATAAAAAAATTTTTTTTATTCTATATGCTGATTTTTCATCAATCTTCACCAAAGAGAGTAAAATAACAGATGTAAGTTAAGTTAAATATCTCATAATTTAAGATAATTTTTTTGCCCCTTTTATTAACTCTTCTACTATTGTTATGTTTACAAATAAGCGTATTACTTTATCTGTAGCTTAAAAGCAAGAGCTTTGCCAAAAGAAAATTGATAATCTGTCTATTCCAAATATTGAACTTGCTCATCAATATAATGTTAAACCTAATACGGTTAGCGATATTTTAAAAAGGAAATCTGAATACCTGTCTGTTTTAAGTTCAGAACTAGAAAGGAAAAGATTTAGACAACTGATGTATAAAGAAATAGATGACGCTATTGGAATTTGGATGGCTCAGTTTTTAGCTGCAAACTAAACATTAAGGGGTAATATTTTACAAAAAAAAGCCAAGCAGTTTGCAGATAGATTTGGGTTTGCTGAATTTACAGCTTCTGCAGGTTGGCTGTCAAATTTTAAAAATGGAAATAACGTTCAATTATATATTAAATCAGGAGAAGTAGCTAGTGGTCCTTCATTAGAAGAAATTTATGAATATAGACGAAAAGTTACAGAAAAATTATCTGAATATGTATTAGAAGATATATACAATTGTGATGAAATAGGTATTTTAAATTTATCATTATTTATAATTATTTGTAATTTATTTATTTATCTGTGATTATTTTGTTTTATTAGCATTATTTTGGCAACTAGAACCATTAAAGACTCTTGTGCAAGAACTCGTAACAGGAACTAAAAAATCAAAAAATCGAGTAATTATTTTGCTGACATGTAATGCTACAGATGAAGATAAACTTAAACCACTATTCATTCATAAGTACAAAAATCCTCATCCATTATGTGGTATGTTAATTGAAGATTCTGTACAATATTATTGGAATAAAACTGCATGGATGCAATAATCAATTTGGCTTGATTATTTGAAAAAATTAAATAAGTTAATGTGTCTTCACCGTAAAAAAATCCTGTTATTGGTTGATAATGCTCCAACACATGGTAAACAACACGAATTGCCTTCTTTTAGTAATATTGAAATTTACTATTTACCACCTAATACAACTCCATATTTACAACCTCTGGATCAAGGTATTATTAATTCTTTCAAAGTAAGTATGATAAGTTTATATTTGAAATGATTGTTTTAACATCTTTATTAACTATTATTAAAATTAAGGCCAAGTATAGAAAATTATTAGTGAAAAATAGAGTTGAAGAATACAATATTTTACAAGAGTCAAATACACTTATTGCTTCTGTTAATATTTGTAATACTATTAATTTTGTTGTTAAAGCGTGAAATCAGATTGACCTTCTCACCATTAAAATTTGCTGGTTGAAAACTGGTATTATTCTACCAGATAATGAATGAGATGTAGATATAGAGCTTAATTTTAATAGGGAAAATGATAAAAATAACTTAAATGATGTTATACAGAAACTGCCATATGATGATACTCTATCTGGGTTGAAGTATATTAATGTTAATAAATTAGGTGAAGATGAAATTTTGTTGGAGAATGATGAAATTGTTGAAACTGTGCGATCAAAACATAATGCAGAAACAGTACAAAATAACGATAAAAATGAATTTATTCCTAATATTTCCTTAAGTGATGTATTAAGTAGCATTGAAAAATTAATTATTTTTTATAATTTTCCACCAGAAAATTATGAGGTTACTAGTGACGAATTAAAAATTTGAAGGGCATTAGAAGAAAAGTTTTGAGATTTAAATTGGAATCTATGCTACAATTAAATTTGAATAAATATGTAATTTGCAAATAGGAATTTTATTAGTACTTCTAATAATAGTAGTTAATATAATAATGCGAATAGGATTTATTAATATTTCTAATAAATAATAATGATATCAATTTTATAAATAATATAATAAATAATAGCATATATTACAAAAAAATTGATAAATCGAATTATAAAAAATTACATATTAAGTTTGATATAACAAGAATATTTGTTTTATCAAATACTCAGTATAACAACTTAAAATCATCTGAACAGAGGGTTCGTTATATTGAGTTCTGACTGTAAAAGTTTAAAAAAAATTTATTTTATAAATGTATAAATAAGTTATTTTAAGTAATTGTTTTATTTTTTTATTTTACTTACTTACAATAATCTATATATATATAATTATACAATAATTTTATGTCTGCATAAAATAAATGTATAGGATGTTTAATATGAACCTATATGGTTAAATGATAATTATTATTATTGCATAAATATTTAATAAAATAATATTTACAAGCCAAAAATTAATTAATCTAAATTAATCCACATAAAATAATCAATATATTACTGACTGCTAATATGTCACTTTTAAATAATATATAGTATAAAATACATTTATTTACAATAATTCAGTTAATATTAATGAGAATGTCAAAAAATCACCGTTAGTGATTTTTACCGATCATACCCACGTTTTTAATTGGTTATGCGATTACATCTGTCATCATCAATAAATGTTTATTTGTTTATTATTTCTAGTACTTTCCCAACTTTAAACCCTTTGCTCAGCTGGTATGTTTTTTTTTTCTTTTATTATTTTTTATATTTTATTTCTTGCTAACTTTATTTTATTCTCTTTAAGTTTTACTCCTTTCAGTCCTTTGCTCTTTGCAATTAAGGTGTGTTTAGTATTACATAGTCACGATTTTTTGAAGTTTTTTTTTTATTTTGTCTCTTACACTTCGTTTCTTAT
>QZLH01001817.1:4627-17527 GCA_003833135.1 Oehlia diaphana
TTTTTTATTTTTTTTCCCCCCCCCCCCTTTTTTTTAATTTACTTTGGCATTTTTTTTTTTTTTTTTGGACCTTTATCATTTTTTTTCTTTAGATCCGTTAGATCGAATAACATAATTAATTTCGGGGGGAGGTTCGAAGGGGGTCGAGGGGGAAAAAAAAAAGCGAGAAATGATTTACAATAAAGACTAGATTTCTTCTCTAACAGGTTAAAATTATATTAAAAATTCATATTAAGTCTTTATTTGTACAAAAAAAAAATTCCCATTGAAAAAAAAATTAAAAATTTCATTCAATAAAAAAAAAAAATTACTTTTTTACTTTCTTTTTCCCGAGCGAAAACTTTTACACGAAAAATTTTAAATTAGAAAGAAAATCTAATAATATTTGACAATCTTTTTTTCTTTTTTGATCTACAAGAAAAAAATCTTTATATAGTAACAATAATAGAAATTAATAAATTCAAATCGGGTCATGCATGTTTTGTCATTGTGACATGAACAAGCATTATTTTTACATCAAAGAACATGAAATTTTTTTTTTTTTTTTAAAAAAAAAAAAAAAAAAAAAAAAAAATTTCATTTTTTCATTTTTTTTTAAAATTTTTTTTTTATTTAATTAGTTATCCGATTATATATAACAAAGAAATCATTAAATAAAAATTTTGCATTAATAAGAAAAAAACTGCAACACATCAACGGAATAAAAAACATATAAACATGTATGCAATGTATATTCGTATTATCATTATTATTAAACCGAAAAATTCGGTAAATGCACGGGCTTCACATGGATTGAAACTTATATGTAATATTGTGTTACTATACGAATGAAATATTGGAATTATGGGATTGGGGAGAAAAATGTAAAAAAAAAAAAAAAAATATGAAGATAAATAATCTCATGAAATTAATAAATTTGTAATTTCATTTTGGTAATTAAAAATTAAAAAATTTTTTTTTTTTTTTTTTCTTTATTTGAAATTTAAAAAATTCATTCCTCTTTTTTTTTAAGATTAAAATTACGAAATCTATTTGAAATCTGTTGGAACCTCTTGCAGGATCTACAAAACATAAACAAAAAACTTTTGAGCAGTTTATTATTATGTAGTTTATTTTAAATTTATGTGTATTAAACTTTTTTTGTCTCCTTTCATTTGAATGACTATATATTCGGTCACCTTATTTAAATATCACCATTCGGTTTTCTGTGATTATAAAATGTTTATTGACATATGATTATACTTAATTAATCACATGATCTTATTACATTTATTACATTTATTACTACGCTTCTTACGCTTCTGTTACCGTGATGTGATTATTACGAAGGTCAAACCATTTTCACATGCTATTCATGTGATTGCTCCATTTTTAGGTGAATTTTATATTACGTTGTGATCTATTACGTAATTTTATCATTTATAATCTTAATTAAAAAAAAAAAGGGACAATAATAATAATTATAATGGAGTTTAAACGTTTGATTCTCGTACAATATCATAAATATTTATGATTGGGATCTAAAGAGAGAGCGTAATTACCAATTTTGTATATAATTATACGTTAAAAGTAAATATTAAAAAAAAAACTTATTACTATGAAACAACAAAACGGACGTACCCGAAATCTGGTTTTTTTTGAGATCACATATTGAAGGTATTAGAACGTATTAGAACATATTAGAAACTTATTAAACATTTCGAGTTATAAAATGAAAGTTCTATGACGTAAAATAAAAGTTTTTTACTTGGGAAAAATCGTCATTTTTATTTTCCCCCCAAAAAATAAACCTTAAATCACCTCAAATCAACTTAAATCACCTTAATAGTCTTAATCGATCTTAGTATTTATTTTTCAAATGTACTATTTTTATCATGCATAAAATGTGACGAGTTTGATCTGGTATAATAGCCAATTTTTTATAACACGTTGATGATAGTTAAAATAAATAAATAAATAAATAAATAAAAATAAAAAAAAGTAAATATTTTTTTTTTTTTTTTCTTTTTGAAAATTTCTCACAAAAATAGGGGATTTTTTGATCCAAAAAATTCTCCAGATTTCTTTAAAAAGAAAGATTAAAAAGTTCATTTAATTCCGTGATTAATTTATAAACACGTACGTAATAATAATGAGGGTGAGATTTTTTGAAATAAAACTCTTAAAAATTTATTTATTTATTTTTTTTTTTTTTAAAAAAAAACAACAAATAAATAAAAAAAAACGAGTTTTCTTTTGAACCCCATCAAATTTTGTTTAATGATTCCTATATTCTTTATTCTATATTCTATATTCTATAAATCAAAATAAAATTCACATGAAATAAAAAATCAAGTAAATCCGAGATTCAATTCAAGTATTTCAATATTATTTTCGATCTAAAATATCATGATTATTTTTAGTCATTATAAATTATTAATTTTTTTTTTATTTCTATAAAAGACTTTTTATACAATAAATAAATTTTCCTTTCTTTTAATAATAATAAAAAATGTTTATAAATATAAATATTTCTTTCTTATAATAATTGGTTTGGAATATTATCAAAATGTCAAATGTCTATAGTGAAACGTATGATATTTATCATACGTTTCACTATATTTTATCATTGTCACGTGATACAGATTCGGGTGCCACTTCCCACAAAGAAATCCTTTAATTCCCTATTTTTAACTTCTTCGGTTCTTTTCCATTTTAACTCCTTTCTCCTTTTAAAAAATTTAAATGAATAGGTGATTGTAACTAATCGTACTGTTTCATAAATAATCTTTCGTATTTTATATTTTCCGATTTTAGGATTATATATTTTTTTGTTACTCAAAATTGTCAAATCCTTTTTTTATGCCGATCTATCAAAGCGCATTCTATCAAAGCGCATTCTAATGCATTCTATTTATAAATATTATTCAATAAATTCATTCATTTTTCATTCTTATTTAACGTAAGGTGATCAATCAATCACAATTTACCGATCAAACACCTTTAATCACTTATTTTGTTTCGAGTTTTGACCTACAAAAATAAAAAAAAAAAGTCTGGGGGGATTAACAGATTAACAATAAAAGATTTGTCTTTTTTTAATCATCACATGCTTACACATGATTTTTTATCATTTTATCCAATCATATTACGTACCAAAAAAATTGTCATTTTCCAATCTTTATGCTTAAATTAAAAATTTATTACTAATTAATTAAAAATTATCCTTTTTATTCTTGTTATTTTACCTGACTGTAAATTATGTGAGATCTTCCGGGCTACACACGCACACACTTAATTGTATACCTATAATATCTATAATTATCTATATATATATATATATAATATATATATATGTGTATTTTCAAAATCTTATTAACTTTTCTTAGGTTGATACTGTAGGGCTGAGTATCACAATTTATTATTTATTGTTTTTGAACAAAAAAAATCTCAATTAACAATCGTCAAAGACGTATTCATGACATAATTATGATCTTCCAAATAATTATTTACTACGTTATCACGTGATCTAACAATTATAACGAATTAACAATTAAAAATAAAAATCAACAGCCATTTTTTTTTTTCAATTTCTCTCTTCCCTTGAAATAAATAATTGATGTGTATATATGCATTAATACTAACTTTATTAGTATCATATCATCATTAAGACAATTATCATTAAGAGAATCGCGTGAAAAAAAAAAATTATGGATTTTTTCCTAAATTTTTTTTTTTTTTTTTACGTGATCTCGTCATCAAAATTATGAAAGCGCGTCTAATAAAAACAATTAATTAAATTATTTAAATTTTACCTTATTGTGGTTCATTTAAATTTTTATTAAGGGTTTTTTTGGAGAAAAGAAACAAATTTCTGTGTAACTTGTTCTTCAGCCCTATTAGTTAACATTTACGTTTTCATAATCTATATATGGAAAATAATGGTTATTACTAATCTCAACTTTTTGTTAGAGATGAGTGAAAAAGAAATTCGAATTCATTAACACTGGTAGTGTACCGGTAAAAACGGTAAAAAAAGTACGATCGGATCTTATATGTCCATGTATAACTCCCACGTGGAAAAACAGAAATTAAAAAAAAAAATTAAAAAAAATCATTTGTTTATGCGGGGCCAGTAAGTTGATCAAGACCAATTTTGACTAATTGGTTCAACATTTTCTACCCAATTAAATTTTTCCGTATAAATGTCCACATGGTTAACCACGGTTTGGCCAAAATTAACAAATTCGGTGCTGGGTAAAATTATTGTTATACATGAATTAAATAATCTAAAATTGGTAATTATAAACATAGATCATTACCGCGAAAATCTGAACTTTAAAATAATAATAATAAAATTATTATTTTTTAATATAACTTTTTTTTAAATTATATATTTTTTTTTTTTTTTTTTTCCTTTAAAAAAAAAAAAAAAGAGAAAAAAAAAATATATATATATATATACATAAATATAAGGTTTTACTTCTTAATAATAATAAAATATGGCTACAACTTCTGTTAATACTTATGGTAAAACTTTTTTTTTAAGATCTGTTAAAAAAAAAAAATATATATATATATATATATATTAAAGTTCAACTAATTCAAATCTTATTTAATCTAAAAAATTTATGTAGATGATATCAAACGTAAAAGAGAACGGGAAAACTCGATAGATACTTCCGAGAAAAAACCTGTTAAAGTATAACCTTCTTTTAAACTTCTTTTTTTATTCTTTCTTTTTATGTAGATCATTGTATTTATGCTAGTTAAATTAATTTTTTTTATTTATTAGCATCATTCTGACTCTTCAGAAGAGGGTAATAAAATCATTCGATCAAAAAAGAAGTATGAATTATACATGAATTAATTAATTAATACTTTGCATGTTTTATAAATATATTAATGAGGAATTTATTTATTTATTTATTTATTTTTATAGACGACATGAAGAACAAGATTTGAAAGAAGAGATTCCTAAAACATCTAGTGGTGAAACTACAGAATCTATGAGGAATCTACAAAAAAAGGTTGAAACAATGAAAGTTGATAATGTTTACGTTAATGAAGAAGTTGGTGATTCCCCTTCAATGAAAGTTGATGATGAAAAAGAAGTTCATACTTCTGAGGATGAAGATATGAATGATGATGATGAATTCCAACTTGGTGAAGATAATGAAGTTAATGCGTTGGAAAATGATGAAAATTCTTCCGTTCTTTCTAAAAAACGTACTGCTAATGCGTTAGATGATATTAATAAAGAAAAGGAATCTTTTACTATTAGTATTCCACGTAAATTATCTAAAACAAATGATGAAAATAAATTATCAATTGAATCATTATTAGTGAAAGAGAATGATATAATTGAAGTAGAGAGTAAAAAGGATCAGGAAGAAATTTTAAATGATTCTGATCAAAATGAACATCCGGATCAGGACACTGAAGTAACTGTAAAGGAATCAACCAATAATGATACTGATCATAAAATAGACACTACTATTGAACAAGATTCACCAAAAGTGATTAAAGGTTTGAAAGATTCGTCTGAAAATGTTGATAAACCTGAAAATGATGATCATACAAAAGAATCAACTCAAATTGAAGAGGAAAAGTCCAAAAAACCCGAAGAAATTAATTCAAATATAACCACACCAAGTAAAAGTTCTACTACTAAAATTTTTGGATCTTCGTTTACTCCTACCACTAAAGTATTTGGTAGTGGGATTACATTTTATACACCATCTTCTAAGGTAGACTCTTGAAAAATCAATTAATATAAGAACATTTATATATTAATATAAAGACGTTAATATGTGAATCATCAGATACATTATTTGCTAATATATTTACTTTGCAAATTATAAGCCTTTAGGGTTTTCAAGTTTTACGACTTCAACTCCTCTTCAAAAGAGTATGTTTGATTCTATTTCCAAATCTCCTCCTCAACATGGAATATTTGGTTCTAATTCCAAATATAGTACACCATTAGGATCATTCGGATCATCAGCAACGTCACCAAGTCTTGGTTTTCAATCAGCTGTTCAAGCTTCATCTTCTACAAGAACTTCAATTTTTGATAAACATGATGATGAAGATAAGGATGAGGATGATTCCGAAAATGATGAGAGTGAAGAAGAAGATATAACTTTTGGTACAGGTGCAAAACCACTTTTACAAGAGAAAGAAGGTAAACTTTTAGATCAGGTTTTTATTATATTAAGTTCCGGCCAGCTTATATACAATTTTTTTTTTTTATTTAGTGGTCACCGGTGAAGAAGATGAAATAACTAGATATTCTATTAAAGCTAAATTATATTGGATGGATAAATCTCAACAATGGAAAGAACGAGGTGTTGGAACTTTAAGACTTAATTTTCCAAGAGATGAAAAAAAATCACCACGAATAGGTTCGATTTTAATTTAATTTAATTTAATTTAATTTTTTTTTACTAACATTCATATATTATTGTTTAGTAATGCGTGCTGATGGTGTACTAAAAGTTATTTTGAATGTTGCGTTATTTAATGGAATGAGTGTAGAACGAGCACAAGAAAAATTCGTGAGACTTGTTGCATTTGAAGGACCTGATAATATTCCCGTTCATCTCGCAATCAAGGTTTGCTTAATAATTGTTTTACCAATAAATATAATAAATATGGTCGATATTTAATTTAATTTATTTTATTTCTTTATAGGTTGGAAATCCTATTGCTGCAGATGAATTATATGATGCAATAATGGATGCAATACCTCAACCTCAACGCCGGCCACAGTTTAGGGTCAATACTGTGGCTTCTCGTGCTTGAGGTATGTTTGTATATTTTTTAATTTTTGCACACGAGTTTTTTTATGAATGATGAGAGTGACGACTAAGTTGATGACAATACCAACAATACCAACATTACCATATTACCAACAATATCAACAATATCAAACATATGTAGTACAATACCAAACAAATGAGCAACAATACCAAACAAATGAGAAACAATACATTATATTTATTCATCAAGCTTAATCACCCTTTCAGTTATAATCACTTTTAGGCAATCTTTTATCATCCAATACTTCATCGATGAAGCAGATTTACCACATTTTTTGCTTCTCGATCAATAAGTTCCATGAATTATCCAACTTCAAGAGAATATAATGATGATGATGATGTCGAATCGGAAATAATATGATTATTCAAATGACACTGGATCCGAAATATCCCGGGGATAACATTCATATCTGTTTTTTTTTTTAAATTAATTACCAAACTTGAGTAAATCAAAATATAGAGCATAGACATTTTCTTTGAGAATGTGATTATCTTTTTTTTTTTAATTAAATATTTTCACCTAACAAAATGTATTACAGTACATTATCAGAGGAATTTTCTTTTATTTTTTTTTTTTTTATTTTGAAACGTATTTTTTTTTTGGTATTAAGCATATAAATTTAGATATTTTTTTATACAAAGGTTGGTTAAAAATGGAATTTATTTTCACGTGCTGGGTTTCAAAGAAATTTTTTTGTAAATTTTTTTTTTCTTTTTTGTATTTTACTTGATATCTATTTCTCTATTTTTAATTCAACATATTATTATTATTATTTTCAAAATCTAGTTAAAAAACAAATATTTAGTAGATTATCAAAAAAAAAAAATAAAAAAAGATTTTTTATTAATTAGCATATATAAAAAAAAAAATTTGGATTCGTTACACGATGCATTATTATCTAAGGATCTACTGTACGTTGTTGATTTATGCATTATGACAAAGCGCCAAAATTGTTTGATCAAAAATGATGAAAGACGGTTTTTTAAATAATTTTGAATGATTTTGGGCTTAAAGGGGCTAAAATTAATAGATCTAAAAATCAACAATGAATGAATAAAATGTCTTACGTACCACAATCAGCGGATAAACCGTTTCATTTACAATCATTTACAAGGAATATGCATAAATGTAGTTCAATAATTATTACAAGCAAAACGTTGACACAGATGATTGTTCAACGGATAAGTTATACGCGGAACGTTGACATAGTTGACACAGTTGACACAGATGATTGTTCAACAGATAAAACGTTTTGTTTTCCTGTTATGAATCATTTTATTATTTAAATATTTTAAATCAACCCTAAATCCTAAATCACCCTAAATCAACCTTAAATCAACCTTAAATCAACCTCAAATCAACCCTTTTTTTTTTATGGTCAAGGCTGTCACTTATCAAGAAAGTATTTTTATATATCATTATATAGTAATTATATTATATTTAAGAGTATAATGATCAAGGAAATTACTATTTATGATAAATTTATGATAATCTTCCTTAAAAATCAAGAACGTTTTATGAATAAATCATGAACGTTTCAGTGTTTCAGTTATTTGACTATCAATTAAGAGAACAATCGTTATTGTTCATCAAATATTTTGTTTAAGGGAATGACTTTTTTCCTGATAATGATATCAAAAATTTCTATAGTAAATCTATAGAAAGGACGAAAATGGAAGTTAAATATTACAGGATGAATAATGTTTCGGGAGTTAAACAACAATTCGATCTATCGGATCAAAAAAAGCTATAGCTTAATAAAAAAAATAAATTTATTATGAACTATTATGAACTAGTTAAAGAAAATGATCAACTAAAACTTAACCAAATAAGGCCAAAATCAGAAACAAAAAACTTTTGAAAGGTGTAAAATCTATCGTTTAATAAAAAATTTTTGGGGGGTTTTATGCTTTTTTTTTCACGTTTATAAATTATTGGTTAGATCTCTCCATTATTTACTCTAAAAAATTTTTAAGAGGGGTGTCAAAAACCTTAGAATGTATTTTACCTAAATCTCCGAATAATCAGAGTATCAAAAAAAAAAATCTTTTTTTTTTCATCCCTATGAATATCTACATTTGATAGGGCTAATAATCCTGTATTATGAATATCTCTTTCTTTTTTACATTTTGATAGGGCTAACCAAAAAAAGTCCTTCCATTAAAAATTATCATGTAAAAACCCATTGATCCATTTGTAATCATTTGAAATATTTTGATCCAAATTTCACATCATTACAATTATAATCATTTGAAATCTTTTTGATTTATAATTACACAAAAATTTCACATTTTCACATAATCATTCAATTCATAACTACAAAAATTTCTTACAAAAATCTTCTATATCATTATCATTATTAAATATGTATTATTTTAATACTTCTTAAATGTCAACTTTTTACATTAACTTTTTCTTTTAAAAAGTTTATAAGGGTAAAGTTGTTAAAACATGTAAATTTATCATTATTTTTATTTTATATAATATTGTTTGTTATTTTATAGTAACTTGTGAAATTATTTATTGATATTTATACAAAAGAAAAAAAAAATCAAGTCAAAGAAAATTTAATAATTATTTGAATATTTATAACTTTATTTTGTAATTACATAATAAACAATCAAATTTTATTTTAAAAAATATTTCATCTACTTATAAGAGATCATTACAATCGCACCTTCATAAGTACACCTTCTATAAGTGCATTCCCTCCCTATATGCATGCCATGGCTTGGTCCTAAGCTAGGGACTTAGAGCTAAGTGCACCCTCTCTATTTTTTATATGTGCATGTAATTCTAAATTCTGGATATATCAGAACACTCTCCATAAATGCATTCACGTGACTATTATATAATATTGACCAATCATCGATAGCTGTTTAGTTCTTTAAAATAGATAAATTTGACAATTTACATTTTTTTGAATAAAAAATATTTTTCAATCTTTTTAATTTTATTATATTATTTCACATCACAAATCATTTTTTGTATGTGCAATTCTTTCATTAAAATGAAATATAAAATATATAAAATAAAAGTGAATTTAAATAAATATTCTCTCCAATTATTTTCTATTAGCTGTTCTTTAAATGCACACCCTCCCTAACTGCATGTGCATGGCCAGTTTCCAGGTGTGTGCACTTATAGAGGTGTGACTATATATAGAATATTGTATTAAAGATAAATAAAATTCCTTTTATATGTATAAAAGAAACTTATTTTGTAATTTTGTTGAATAACATAATAAAGAAATTGCCTAATGGAAAATGATGTATTGCCCAATAATTTGGTTTATTAAATTAAAACCTGCACATAGAGTATGCTTCTGATCTTTTGGATGTGTTGAATTCAATCCAGAATTTTACTATAAATGGAATCATTTTTAAGCATTTTGATTGGTAGCAATCTTACCATTTTTGTATATACTGATCAAAAAATATTGATCAAAATATTCTATATCTGACATCACTACTTTGATCGTTTGAAATGATAAATTTAGATAATTTTATTATTTTTTCTAATTTATTTCTGTACTTGAAAAATGTATTTTTTTTGCCTAAACTAAATCTATATCATCTAATTCATTATCTATACTCTGCAATTTAATTTCGTACTTCTTATAATATGACTAGCAATTCACTTTTCTTTTTAGATTCTATTCCATAGCACTATTTGCAAATACTTTTACTCATTTATTTTAAAAGAGATTCTACTTTATGCAAAATCTCTATTTATATTATATTAGATTCATCTGTCTACACTATTGCTTCTTGTTGAGTTATTGAAATAAGCTGAAATGAAAGAACTAAACTTTTTTTGTAAAATACTTCAATAATATATTCTTATTATGTTTTTTTTTGCTAAATTACTAAAATTTTTTAACTGGTTACTCAATTTACTCTCTCTACCTAAACTTTTAGAATCTGTTTTTGTTTATAAATAAACCTAAAATTTTTGACATTCTGTAATTAATATATGATAAAAAAGGAAATATGTCGCTATACTTGTGATGATTTGTCTCATATTTTCTTAAACTATTTTGCTCATATGTAATTACTAAATTTGCAAAAAAAGCAGAAAAGCATTTAAAATGAAATTATATCATTTTATAGTCATTTTATGGTCTTCATACCTTTTTGAAAGAAAGTTGATTATGAAAAAATATTCACTGATTATGAAAATATATATCATTTATAACGTATTTTTATAATTATGTTTTGCAGTTTTAAAGAATATATTATAAGAAATTCTTTTACCAAATCACGTTAATATGACAGAAATTAACTAATTAAAATATTGGTGTAATTGCCAATCATTTTAGAATTATTCCAGAATGTGATCTATTATACAATCCAATTTTAGAAATATCCCAGACTGGAATTGAAATTTTGGTACCTTCTGATTATGTTAAATTGAAACTTATTTTTTTAAATCATATAGTAAATTAGTGCTGTTGATTAACAATTCATTTCTCTATTCTTTTAAGTTCAGTATACCTTTTGATTCTAATAATGCAAACTTGGTATATAGTCTCAATATATCTTCCTTACTAATTGTGTTCTGATTTTTGAAAATTCATTCTTACAAACTCTTAATTGAAGCAAGTGCAAAAAATATAAAGTAAAGTATAATTTTTTATAATTATAATATTAAATTATTACTATTTTTATTTGAATTAAAAAGGTTATAAACATAAACCTTAAATGTAAATAATCAATTAAATTATAATTACCATTATTCTGAATTAATATTTTCTTTTCACATTCAATTGAATACTGAAGTGGTATATATAAAGAAAAAATAAAAATAGATAAATCAATTCATTTTTATTAGGAGAATAGGTATTGAATAATAAATTTCTGACTGATGATTTAAATGTAAATAGAGAAGATTTTATTATATATTTATCAATTAATAACTGGTATAAAACAGCTAAATATATCATAGAAATCTACAAACAAAAGTGTGTATTTTTATTATTTTATCTTAGTAACTATTTAAACTGAATTAACATTTGCATATGTATTATACTTAATTTGTTGTAATATCATATTATAAATATAATCAAATTATTAATAACTTATACACAAATTATTTTTGAAAACAAATGGAATGATTTAATAAACATTATAAAAAGCATTTTAACTTTTAATAATTCTAATTATAATAAAAAATAGAATGTAAAAATATATTTAAAGGTTTTAATAAAAAAAATAAGTGGATTATCAATCTGATTGCTACCATCAAAACTAAAAAGTGAAAATTACATACTTTTAAAAAATAGAAATAGGATTTATAAAACTTGTAAAAATTTTATAAGTATCTACTAGTTATTAAATTCTCCTTAAATATAATACAAATATATAACCTATTTTGCTAATATATAATTTATCATAGTAAAGACCAATTTGAAAATAATTATAATATGCTTACAAAGAAGTAAACAGAATACAACTATATAATTAATTTTATTTCATGACTTTTTAAATTAATGTTTAAAGGTAATAAAGGCACTGTCAGATATTACAAAATATTACTTTAATATAAGAGCTTATTCTCTCCCTAAGTAAAATATGTTATATACAGTCATCCCTCTCTATAGTCACCCCCTATATAAGCACACTCTCTCTTAAGTCATACCACTTACAAGTCCTGATTTTTATATAGTGAAATGCCCCCTATATAGTCATAAATTGATTATAGTCACTATCACAGCAATCGTTGACCCCAATGTAATAGTTAACATAGGGAAAATTTTCCACTTATAGTCATATCATGTGATTAAAGTATATTTGAAAAATGTATAACGCGTTCTGAAGATAATTATTTTATCAGTTTCATAGTATAATTTCATAATAACAATAAGATTTGCTTGATATATAGTTAAAATAAATATAAAAGAAGTGGTAACTTTATGCATTTTTTCATATATACATTTGTCAGTTTATGTAGTCTAAAAAATTGTACATATGTGTTGATTTTTGGAATTAGCTAAATTAAGATTTTTATAAAAATTTAATATTTTAGTAAGATTAACATTACACAAATCTAAATTAAATATGTGTTACATATTTATGTAACTCAAATTTAATAAAA
>QZLH01001820.1:9261-22166 GCA_003833135.1 Oehlia diaphana
ATAAGTTTATGGATAAATTTCTGGCAGATTTAACCAATTTTATTATATAAAATACCATGATTTGATTGGTTAATAATTTATGACCATAGTCATATGATCTTACAAATTCAAAATGACCAAATGACCTATGACTAGTCATATAGGTCATAGTGGTCATTCTAGGTCATAGTCCAATACTGCTATCACTAACTATATTCTTTCTTCCCATTACGATAATTTGCTTGCTATCATGCAGTTAAGCAATCGCCTGTAAATCACAATGATCTAGTATTAGACACGTTACTATCATAGTGTGATTTTTTTTTCAATTAATAAACTATTTGGGTAAATGTATATCATTATTTAATTATATGGGCTGATTTGTTTACTCTGCATCAAAGAGGTATTGAATTGATTTTCACAATTTTTTTGTTACTCAAAATTGTTTTGTAATACCAAAAAATCATCTGATTGATGATCACTTGACTAAATAATAAGTTAAACAAAAATTTACATTTGCGAAACTTAAATTATTAAATGTAAAAGAGCTGTGGAAAAGCCCATTTCATTAATAAAAAACCCATTTCTCATATATATGGAATTTTTAACATATATTTTTAAAAAGTAAGTATATTTTAATTAAAATATAAAGTAAAATAAAAATTTATATAGTCTTAGTAGTTTATAAAAATATAATAAAAATATCATATAAAGGATGGTATCATAATAGATACTTTCAAACAATAAAATATAATATTTTTATGTCGGAGTTTGTATTACCATATTTAAACGCAAATATATCAAGATCCACTGATCCGTGTTTTATAAATTTAGGCTTGTTGGAAAGCCCTTGTTCTGGACTTTATAGACGAAAAAAGATCTTGCCGATTAAATTATTAGATTCGGAGATATTTACGTTTGAAGTTGAAGTATGAACTTTTTAACATGCTTAAATGCAAATATCTTGGGATCCACTGATTCATTTTTTATAAATTTATGCTTTTTCGAAAGCCCTTGATGCCTATATGAACGAAAAAAGTGCTTGCTGATTGGATCATTGGATCTGGAGATATTTACGTTTAAATTGAGATACAAATTTTTAACATATACAGTTTACAACATAAATATTCGGAATTTTTATTTTTATGCATAAAGGAGTGCTGTCACACCAAGTCTTGTGCAATCAAAATAATAATTAAAATGGAAGTTGATCAGCCCTTTTTAAACATAATTATAGTGTGAAAAATTCTCATCTGATTGTTTATTAGCAGCAAAATAAAATCATGGCACCCACTTCGGTATTTGAAATGCAAAGGTTGACTGTTAAGGAGCTATGGGATAATAATATACGAAAACCCTCTGAAATAATTAAAATGACTGGTTTTCCAAAGTCTACAGTATATGACATTATCAATCATCTAAAAAAAACAGGAAGTGTTGAACACTTACCCGTTCCTGGTCATTCTCTTGTTCTGACACCAAAAAAACGTCAATATCTTGGCCTTCTCCTTAAAAATAATAATGCAACAAGCCAACAACTTCAGCTTTAATGACAACAAAGCTGAATAATTTGTATCCAGATCTTAATGTATCAACCTGAACTGTACAAACGTACTCTTAAAAATAAACTTAATTATATTGTTTGTAGACCATAGTCTGTTCCTCTTCTTAAAGAAAGTCATGTTGAAGCTCGTCTTCAATGGGCCTTAAATAACATCCAAGATGACTGGACTCACATAATTTTTTTTGGATGAAAGTACATTTTAGATGTTTCGTAATACTCAAATTGTACGTTACAAGGCTGGAAACTCACATCCAGTACATCCTATGGTAAAACATCCATATAAGGTTCATGTTTGGGTGCATTTTGCCGCCAAGGGCCAATTGGAGTTGCATTATTTACAGAAAACATGAATTCTGCTAAATACCGTGAAATCCTTCAATCTCAGTTATGATGGAATTTTCAGCAGGTCAATGCGCCAATGCATACTGCGAAGCTTACTCATCAATTTTTTGTGATTAATGATGTTCTGGTTATTGATTGGCCTGCAAACTCACCTGACTTGAACCCCATCGAAAATTTATGGTGATTCTTAAAGGAAATGTAGAAAGAAGGGTTAATAATTGGGTTATGAAAAAAAAATCACTTGGTGCTAATGATTTTTAAGGCATAATTCAGCAAGAATGGGATAATATTGATAAAAATCTTTTCTTTAGTTTAGCAGATAGCATGTCAGATCGGATTAGCATGGTCATAGAAAATAATGGTTATACGATAAATTACTAACTTTTAAAGTATGTTTATCTGCACATCTTAAGTCCAGTAAAAAGTCTTTGTCAAGTTTTTGTAAAAAAAAGTAAGATATATTAATATAACAAATATAATACAATTATGAGCATCCATTTGTACAATATTTATAGCAAACTTAAAACATTTTGTATAACATTTAAAATAAATTTATCATAAACTTGTATTATTTTTATTAGTAATTTGTTATAAATTTGCAATAAATTCGTATTACACATTTACATTTTTGTTTCACTGTAATGAAAACAAATTATAAGATCTCATTTGTTTAAAACTTAAAAATATCATTAAAAAAAATCCCAAGAATAATAGTTAGTATTTTTAATGAGAAAATATGTAAATATACACTGTTTGAATGAAACCATTAAGAATACAGTTAAAATTAAATGAGTATAAAGTACCTGAATTAAAGGAGTTGTTTCAACATCTTCTTTTGCTATTAAAATTATTTATACTGCTTTACACTTTCAAGCAGAACGCCTTATTGCTGAAGGAGAGTCTTTAATAGATTCTTTTGCTTTACGTTTTTGACCAGTAGTTGTATTATCATTATTTGATTGTTTTGGCTTAGGTCTACGACCAGGGCGCTTTGTTGTTGAGGTAGTATTGTTAACAACTTCTTTTGCTTCGGATTCTTGACCAAAGACTCACTCCTTCATCATCATTATTTGGTTGTTTTGCTTTTGGTCTACGACCAGAATGCTTGTTATTGAAGTAATATTTTTAACAACTCCTTTTGCTTCAGATTCTTGATCAGGGACTTCAATGACTTCTTCATTTGGTTGATTTGCTTTAAACTTACGACCAGAAGGCTTTGTTGTTGAAGTAGTATTTTTAATAGCTTCTTTAGCTTCGGATTCTTGATCAGAGACTTCAATATCTGCTTCATCATCATTGTCTAATTGAGTCTTACGAGTAGGACACTTTTCCGCTAAAGAAACATAATTATCAGTTTCTATTGCTTTACATTCTTGTCCAGATGTTTCAACATCTTCATAATCATTATCTGATTGAAGCTTGTGATATTTTGCTGCTGAAGAGGCATCATTAAAAATTTTTCTTGTTTTAGATTTTCGTTTAGAATGTTTTTCTATTTCTAAGAAGAATGTAGTAGTAGTTTTATTAATATTTATTTAAATTAAAAATTATTTAATGCAAAGAAAAAAACTTACTACAGTTACCTGAATGTTGACTTTCATTATCATCATAACCTTCTTTAATAACTACATCAACTTTATTAGATTTAATTTCATTACAAACAACTCGTTTTCTTTTAACTCTATTGATATTAACTCTATTGACATTTGCTTTATGGGTCTTAGCACTTTTATTTGTTTCTTGAGTTTCACACACATTGCTAGTATTATTAATAATTGATCCTATATTTTTTTTTAAAAAAGAAAAATTGTATTTTTTGTAAAATGGATTATAGATTTATATAATATACAAAATAATTTACGTCTATAATTAACACGTCGACAGATCATCTCATGTTCTGCCCAATCACCAACAGTTTCTGGAAAGGATGGATTTTTCTTATGAAACTAATACAATAAAAAAATTGGTTAAAAAGTGTTAAATAAATGGAATTAAGGATTACAGTTAGTATTTGCCTTATCAATGCATTTATTAATTTCATTAATAGGCATATCACAATATTCGGTGGTAGGGCATAGAGGATAAAGTTTTTCAGCTACTGAAAGTCTCATTGATTCCTGCAGTAATATATTAAAGTTAAACATTTATCTCAAATATTAATAATAATATTATATACTGACCACATATCCACATCAATTACTCTTTGGGATATGAAGAAAAGAAGGAATCTTTTGATAGTTTATATTTTTCTTCTTGAATATTGGCTATTATATATTTTAAAATAATAAATAAAAATAACAATAAAATGTTATATTTAAAATAATTGCCACCTGTTTAGGTTCATCACTAGAAAATTCAGTATCATCTTCTTCAGAGAGGGTTGGCTGACTTTTATTATTTGATTTATTATTCAAAGATTTATCCTTTAAATGACTTTGATTTGATGATCCTTTTGTTTTATTTGTTATGGCAAAAGATTTTTTATCTACAAGTTCTTAGTTCGATTTTCTCTTTGTCTTTTCCTTTTTCATAGAAGTATTTTCAAGTTTCATAATTTTTTTTTTAAGTTCTGCAATTTTTTTCAATGTAGATTCCTTTTCACAATTAATAAAAGAACCACCATCGGAATTGGAAGAACAACCAGACATTTCACTATTATTATATTCCATTATAGAGAAAATATTTATTTTTCGAAAAATAAAAGTAATGAATCCTGGGAAAATAAAACTTTTAAAATAAAAAAGATCATATGAATTATATAAACTTATAATACGTCATAATTATTAAGTTAAATTCTTATTGCATAACTATTTTTAATTGATCTATTGTCTACTATAATAAGTAAAATTTAAGAGTTTATTTTGTTATACAAATAAGGAATGTAGTGTAACTATTAGATTTTATACCATATTTTAAATTAATCAGCAGCAATTTTTCTTAATATCCCGATTAATAATTATTCAAATGACTATTAAAAACTGTCAAAATAAAAAAAAAGAAAAGTAACAAAGGACTAAAAGTTTTTTGTAATTGTTTGAAATGCAAAGGCCAAAATTTAGTTTCAATTTCAACACGTACACGTCATCAAAAAATATAAGAAATATTCAAAAATCAAGTACTGATAAGCAAGAATCTGATAAAGATGATGAAGATATTGAGATTTCAAAATGAGAATCAAGCAAAGATGAAGAAAATGACAAAAATACTGAAATTTTAGACTTGAATCTCCTAATTACGAACCAATTTTTCAAGAAACTATTGACAAATTTGTTTATAGTACATCAATAGAACTAAACTAACAAATTTTGAATCTACAACTATTTGCTCTTTAGACACGTAAAATTTGGTTAGTATATTGATCATATCTCTTAGTATATTCGGCTGTAATTTATTATAATTTTGATGAATGTTTACTAATTGCTCATTTATTCATTTTTTTCTTTTTAGGGATTCTTTGAAGTACCTTAATTATACTTTTTATTAGCAATGCAAATATTCTGGATTTATTAGTATAAACAGACTTGAGGTCAGAGGTCATAAGCTATCCCACCAGCTGGCAAAGTGTATGAAATTTCTTTTAATTCACAAAGAAAGCCTTGCTAAATCATCTTTAGTGTAGGTCTAGTAATACATTGCCTTAATTGAGCGTGGCTACGAAGTTTATGATTCCTAAACTATATATATATATCATATATTGATATTATATTTTAGCATATTTCCCTAATTTTATATTTGCATATTTTTACATGTAGAACATTAATTAATTTTCACCATATAACAAAGATATTGCAAAAATATGCTAGTTGAGCAATTTATTGATATGGGAGTGATTGATCAATGTATAGATTCTTAAAATCATGTGAAAATAGTTTTATGATCATAGAATTAAATGGTGAAAGTAATTAGTAATTGCACGAATCAATAAATAGTACAAATTTCAAACAAATTTCAAAAATCCATATTAAAATAATTGTACAATTTCCATTTAATAAATGTTAGAATTTAATAACTTTATAAAAAATCTACAATAATCATACATTTAAGTTTACGAAATAAAATTTAAATATCAGAATATTAATAATATTATGAAAAGCCTACAATAATCATATGATTAAATTTTATGAAAAAACGCGTTTTTATTCAATTATACAAATACTAAACAAAAACTAGATGATTATTACAAATATAAAACAAAAATTGCACGATTTTTATACAATGACTTTTTACTGGGATATTATCTTGCTTGTTATATCACACAAATAAAGTTGTCTCACTCTATCAATGGATACTAATTTTGTTAATAAAGAAGATATCATTTATAAAGATGAGCTTATTGAGGTATATATATATGAATCATATTTAGAGTAATCCAAATAATAATATAATAAAATATTTTTTAACATATTATATAGCTACCAAATGATATATTTTCTAAATCAGAAGAAGATACAGATAGTGCTCTGAACGAGTCGAATCAAATCGAGTTAAGGGCTAAATCGTACTTGACTCAGAAAAATCAGGTTGATTCGAGTCGAGTCAATATTATAAAATTTTTCGAATCGACTCAAATCGACTCGAAAAAAAAATTGATTCATAATCAACTCGAATCGGGAAAAGATCGACTTGAATCGACTAGAATCGAATGATCAGATTTGATTATCTGATCTTTTTTTTTAATTATTTTTTTTTCTTCCAGGAACACCTTCTTTAATAACAAAAGATGAGACTTCTAGAAATGCAAGAGTACAGAAAGTTAGTATATTTTCTTTTTCTTTTTTTCATTTTTTTAATTTTATTATCTTTTTTTTTACTTACAATATTCTTATTCTTTAGGAAAGGTCTGAACTGCAATTTAGGTGGGTGGGCTACTAAAAATACGAAAGGTTAGTATTTCTTTTTTTTCGTTTTCTTTTTTTAATTTTATTATTTTTTTCTTTACTTACAATATTCTTATTTCTTTAGAAATGGTCTCTTCTTTTGGAACTGCGATTTCGGTAGATGGGCTACTAAAAATACGAAAGATTAGTATTTCTTTTTTTTTCGTTTTCTTTTTTTAATTTTATTATTTTTTTCTTTACTTACAATATTCTTATTTCTTTAGAAATGGTCTCTTCTTTTGGAACTGCGATTTCGGTAAGTGGGCTACTAAGAATACGAAAGGTTAGTATTTTTTTTTTCATTTTTTTTTTTAGTTTTATTATTGTTTTTTACTTACCTTATTCTTATTTTTTTTAGGAACGGTCTTTTCTTTTAGGATGGTGATCGGATATAAAGGTAAAGGGTATGTGCAGGTCAGCGGGTATATTTATTGTAATTAAGAAATGTTCTAATATTTCTTTTCTTTTTGTAGAATTAAAGCAAGCCGACGTGAGTTAACTTGAGTCGAGTTGAGTATTAATTTAAACTCGGAATCGACTCAAATCAGGATCGACTCATGACTCGAATCGTTGTCATATGTCAGAAAAATATCTGACTCGAACTTGACTCAACTCGACTTGACTCGCGAGTTGACCTGACTCGTTTGGAGCACTAGATACAGAAATTTATATCACAAAACATATAATTATTAAAACAATAATTCAATTTACTCACTAGTTCCAATCGAATATTCTCCAATAAGTGAGATATAGTATACCTAATCAGGGATGTGATAAAGGACTTATTGCATAAAATGTTCAGCCAAATAAACGTAAAGGTAATATTATATATTAAAATAACATCAAAAATTAAAAGTTAAATTTAAACTAATTAATTTTAATTTATTTATCATATATTATAATTAGCTCATACAAACTAAAAGATCAAATACGACAAAATCTGTTTCTGTAAAACATAAACAAAATAGGCAATCCAATAATAATAAGAAAAAAAGCAAAAAAACTATTGTGATTGATTCTAATATTGTAGAAGATTGTGAAGATAGTGATTACAAAGAAGATAATAAAGAGAATGAGTTGGCTTTAAAGTTACAAGAACTTGAATATCAGGAAAAAGATTTAGCATTAAAAGAACGTGAACTTGTTTTAAGGGAGCGTGAAACTTAAATCTGTGTAATGGAATTGTCTAATTGTAAAAATTAAATTTGGCTGATTAAGTAATGTTAATTAATCAAAAATTTTAATAAAAAAATACATATTTGAAGATATACACAGTGAAATTCAATAAACTGGATTACGTGATCATAAACCAATAAAATTTAAGGAACGCGATGCAGTAAATCTTAATTTTGGCCAAAATTATGAAAATCTTAATTCCGGTTGAAGTTATGTATTACTTATATTTTCAATTAAAATTATTTTATATTCATTTTCATGAAATCTATGACTTAAAACTAAGATGAAAAATTAAATTATGGCATATATTAGTTTTATTAACATGAAAATTTTTGAAAATTCAGTATAGATAATTTCTAAGTATACATGGGGTGTTTGGACCCAGTATCACAAAACTATATAAATTTTATATATGGGGTATTTGGACCTGTGTTACAGAATAAGAAAATTTTATACATGGGGTGTTTAGACCTGGTGTAATAAAATAATGAAAATTAATCTTTATTTGTAATACATTGTTTACAATCACAATTGTTTTTGCTTTTACCTTAAATTTAACATTCTGTAATAATGTTTTATAACAACTGCATTCAAAACGCTATAGATATTTTCGCATATGAACAAAATGCTACTTTGATACATCATGTGATACACGTCAGTTTTATATTCGTTCTTCATTAAATTTTTCATTATCTAACTAAGTAATAAGTGTTTGTATTTCTTTTTTAATAGCCTATTGATTCATACCTATCAACAAACCTTACATTATATGTACAATACATTGCTCTAATACACCTCGCATCATATATTGCTCCAAATGAATAATACGCTGATAATATTCTAACACATCTCACATTATACACTCCAGATAGATACACTAGTCAAAATCAAAACTTTCAGTCATGTGACTTTTGGCTAAGTTTCGTAATAAATTTTAGTCAAAGATCGATCTGTTCTAAATTTTGACTAAATTTTGGCATATGACTTTCTGAATAAATTATAATATCACGTGATTTTGGAATTTGGGTAAATAGTTTAGCCACCAGGAAATTAATGTTATACAAAAAAGCACATTTTAATATTCAACAAAATTTGTATAACACAAATTTCCTTATTAGGAAATTATGTTCACAAATTCGTGTAACATTAATTTCCTTATTAGAAAATGTAATAATTCTGGCCGGAATTATAAATTTGATAAGCCAGATTGTCAAGCCGGCTTGTTAAGTCAAGCCAGCTGGATTAATCAAGCCAGCTTAAAAAAAATTTAATAAGCCAAGCAGGCTTATAAATTTGGTCTGGATTAATCCAAGCCAGCTTATGGAGAGCTTTAACCATAAATCTAGCAGATGTGAAGAAAACTGCTTTTATCACTCCCTTTGAATTGTATGAATTTTTAGTTATGCCCTTTGGTTTAGTTTATGTATCTGGAACTTTTTAACGATTAATAGATAGAATACTTCAGGAATACCTAGGAAAATTTGTAGCAGTATACCTAGATGAACACTTAGACCACCTTAGACAAATATTTGAAACTCTCAGACAAGCAAATCTAAAGATTAAACTTAAGAAATGCTATTTTTACCTTGCAAATATCTATTTCTTAGGACATGTAATTGGAAGAGAAAGTATCCGACTTGGCCCAAAAAAAATTGAGAAAATTAGAACTTTTCCAGTGCCAACAAACTTAACCCAACTTTGTTCAACTTTAGGTTTATTCTTCTACTATCAAAAATTTATCAAGGATTTCTCTAAAATAGCTAAACCAATGCTATTACTTTTAAAGAAGGAAACTCCCTTTCACTGGATTGAGAAACAACAAAACGCATTTGATTATCTAAAGAAAAGGTTAATTAAGTCTCCAATTTTAATATATCTCAATTTTAAATAACCTTTCATTATTCATACTGATGCATCTGGAACTGGACTTGGTGCTGTATTATCACAAATAAGAGAAGATGATAAAGAACATGTGATTGCTTACGCTAGCAGATCCTTGAACAAAGCAAAATGTAATTATCCTATAACTGATCAGGAATGCCTTGCTATAGTATGGGCTATCAAACACTTTCAGCACTACTTAGGATTAAAACCTTTTACAATTGTTACCGATTATTCTGCTCTAAAATGGTTAAAAACATCCAAAATTCCAAAAGGCTGCCATGCAAGATGGGTTATAGTAGAGCTGCAACAGTATGATTTTAATATCCAACATAAAGCAGGAAAGGCAAATGCAAATGCAGATGCATTATTCAGAATGTTTGAAGAAGAAATCAAACCTTTAGTTGTTTCATGATCTCAGTAGAAAAAGAGAAATCAAAGAAAAAAATGAGATAATCTAATGGAGATTCTATTCCTGTACATGAAGAGTATGATGCAGACTCAGAGGATGATTATGCAAACAGACCTGCCCAAAGAGCAATTGATTTATTAAATCGTTGTGACAATTTATTATACAATATGCAGAATTACATTGAAGAACGATCAGGAAATAATTCTCCTATCAATACACTGGTCGAAATTAAAACTTTCAACCATTAAGAGCTTTTGGCATAATTTTTGCCAATTGGTCATGTGATTCATCACATTTTTTGACCAATAGCAAAAATTGGTAAAATCAATAAAAAAAATTGACCATTAACTTTTTGGTCGATATTTTGTAATTATGTATCACATGCATTATGTGATACTATATATTAACCTTATTTAAACTTTTTTTTTTCTCACACTTTCATCTCCCCCCTTTCCACTCACTTTATTTTTCTACACACTCCTTCGTCACTCTTTCATTTTCCCTTTTATACTTACTTTTTCATTTCTCTTTCCTTTTTACTTTTCATCTTCCCCTTTTCCCTTTCTTTCGTCCATTCACTCTTCCTTCTTTTTAGGTAATGTCTCAGACCTTTTCCCTTTCTTTCGTCATTCACTCTTCCTTCTTTTTAGGTGATGCCTCAGACCTTTGGATACGGTATTTCAGTAAGTTTTTAATGTTTTTTATTTCCCTTGTTTCATCTTAATAAACTAATTTCAAAATTATTTTTTTTTAGTTCTTCAGCTTTTAGATGCATGGGAACTTCAATAGGAGAGTTAGAAACTTTTTTTAATTTTACTTAACGAAATATTTGCTAACATTTTTGTTCTTTTTTTTTGTAGGATCAAGATGCCCTCAAAGTATAATATGGGGTTTAAGGCATGGATTGGTTGATAGTAAGTTTTGAAGTTGGTTTAATTTTGAAACTTAAAAGAAACAATTTACTAATCATTTCTTTCTTCTTTTTGTAGACTTTCACTTTGGGCTGATGGATCGGGTAAGTTTCGAAATATTTTGAAACTTGAGATTTTTTTTTATAAAAGAATCAGTTTGCTAACCGTTTCTTTATTTTTTTTGTAGGTTCTTCTTCGTACTATTATTGAGAAATAGATGTGTAAGTTTTGATGTGTGTTTCAAAACTTTATTTTTATTATTATTAAAGAAACGGACTAACCGTTTTCTTTTTTTTTTTTTGTAAGTTTCCATTAACGAATTAGGGTAAATTTTGAATATATTTTGAAACTTTAATTTTTTTTATCAAAGAAATATTAAACTAATTGTTTCTTCTTTTTTTTTTGTAGATTTCCCCTTCAGATTTTATTGGATGGGCGGGTAAGTTTCAAATTTTGAAACATTTTTTTATTAAAGAAATGAACTAACCATTTCTTTACTTTTTTTTTGTAGGGTTTTCCTTCGAATTTTATCAGATCAGGTAAGTTTCTTTTAAAACCATTTTTTTTATTTAAAAAATAGGTTATTAACCATTTTCTTCATTTTTTTGTAGGTTTTCACAAATTTTTATCAGATTAGGTGAGGATGATGGGTGGATAATAAATGGTGAATGATGGATGGTGGACGATAGATGGTGGACAGTAAATGGTGTATATAGATAGATGATAGATAGCTATATATTAATTTAATATGTAATTTTTAATAAAACGAATTAATAAAATTTAATTAATAAATTATTATAAAATTAGAATCAGCTAAATGTATAAAATTAGTAATAATAATTATTAGTTTATTAACAATCATTAATTTGATTTTACTGATTTGTTGCCAATTTCTACTGATTGATTTGTTAACAAATGGCAGGCGTTACAGTGCAAATCATCCATAAAATTAGTCACTGATTTTTTTGGTACTGATCGGCTAAGGTCAGACCAAATTTCGTCCAACATTCAGCAATTTAAAATTTTGCCAAAATGGACTATTCTGACTAGTGATATTGTTTCAGGAATTTGTTATACTTTTAATGATCCTAATGAACCCCATCTAGAAGATTGTATTTGTAGATATTGTCAACCCCTTCCAGCTTGTTCACCATCTCTCTATAACTGTTGTAATAAAATTATTTGCCAATGTAACGGAGATAACTTTTCAATCAATTCAGAAGAATATTATAATTCGTGAAAAAGACAAATTAATGGAGATGCATTCTCTAATTATTCAGAAAAAAATCAAATTAATATTGAAGAACATATTGCCTGGACTATGAGTAGTGTAAATTTGCCGGTTCTGGCGCACCCGATATTTTAGCCTCTTCAGCGCATACGACCTCACCATTAAGTTTCCCATGGTATCCGCTAACCAGCCATTTGAGCTTACCTCAGGCAAATTGCTCTCAAAGCCGTCCACAAGGCTAAATTTAACCATAAAACTAACCATCGCTTCCTACCCTCCAATCTGCTCAGTAAGCCAACCCTGCTATATAAAAATCAGGCGCACCGCTCTGCTATCATTCTTAGCTTCCTATAGCCGCTAGGATAGCAAAAGGTGTGTAAGGTTTATAGCCTTATAGCGTCATTTCGAGGGCATATAGCATGTAATAAAAAAAGGTATGCTAGAATCACTCCAAAAAGTGATTTAATAGGATACAGGCATATTGCATGGTAGCCTCCAAAGTCGAATTCAGCTATGAAAACAAAAGGTAATC
>QZLH01001821.1:21115-31930 GCA_003833135.1 Oehlia diaphana
AAAAGTACTTTAACGTTTTTTCTTAATTAAATTCATTAAAAAAAATGGTTAAACGGTCGGTTAAACGGTCGGTCAAACGGTCGGTTAAACGGTCAGAAAAACGGTCAGCCAAAACGGTCGGTCGGTCAAAGGCTCTTAACCGGTTATGACCAACTGATAACCGACCGTGACCGACCGTTGCCATCCCTACCTATTAAGAGGTGAAAAAGATTTAATATTTCGATTAGGTCAAGAAATTTACTATGCAATTAGAGAAAATGTTCTTAATATTAAATAAATTGCATATATTTCATGTATTACATTTTGTATTTCAGTCTTTTTAGGTCTTTCGGTTTTTTTCTGCAACTACTAAGGTATGTTATTTATTTTTCTGTTTTTTTTATTTATTACATGTAATTTCCGTTTTCTACTAACTTAATTTCTTCTTTTATTTTATGGGTTTGATTTTTACTTGGTCCCTGTTTATCTATTTTAGTCTCTTCTCCATTTTATTGTTTTCTTTTTGTCTCTTCATTTCTTTTGCTCTTTTTATTCTTTCCCTTCCTTCATTTTTTCCGTTTTTTTTTATTTCCTCTACGTTCCTTTCATCTTTTTCATTACTTTACACTACCCTTTGTTCCTTTCATTTTTATTTCATTCCGACTTCATCTTTTTCGTGAAAATTGCATTTTTCTTGATGATATTAACTCTCTTTTCTATTTTTTAATTTAGAGCGTAATATCTCCACTTTGGACAAATGAAATCAACTTCATTTATTAATTGAAAGTTGTTCAGGTGAGTTGAAACCACTTGAATATTAATTTTCATGAATGTAGGTGTAGTGCTTGGGGAATATTGCATTTTTCTTGATGATATTAACTCTCTTTTCTATTTTTTTAATTTAGAGCGTAATATCTTCACTTTGGACAAATGAAATCAACTTTATTCATTATTTAAAAGTTGTTCAGGTGGGTTGAAACCACTTGAATATTAATTTTCTTAAGATTTCATTTTTTGTAACTGTATTAACTTTAGAATACTTCTGACAATTATTTTAAATGATAAAAATTNAATAATTTAATAAAATTTTATCATTTAAAATCAAATTCATATAAATGCAACTAATATTAATAATTATGTAAATTCTATGTTCAAATTATGTAATTTCTGTGATCAATTCAATATAAATTCAGTATAAATTATGGTCAAATCATGCAAATGATGCATTTTTGCGATATGGAATTGTGCATTTTCCATATCTCTATATAGATTAGATACATTATTTTTAAGAAATAATTGTAAAGCCTCATTAAAAACACAATTTTTTATAGGGTCTAATTATAATAAAATTTTATTATTCAGTAATATTTTACACACAATTCAATTTATTTATATCAAAGAATTTTTTTAATTATAAAAGTTATATTTGGGGGACGAAGTCCCCCAGCAAATTGCATATTCTAGTTATTTATATATATACGACAATCTGCCGCAGTAAAATTGTCATTTTTTTTTGCACACCACTGTATGTAATAGATTATTTACATAAAATATTAAATAAATAGAATTATGAACAAAAAAATATATGGATTATTTTAGTGAAAAATGAATAACATTTTTTTTTTATTTTACAGTTAGGTTTATACAATAAAATTGATAAAAATAATTTTTTTTTCTTTTTTGAATGCTTTATTGTAGTATAACTTGTACATTTGTAAGAATGGTAGTAGGATAATCCATTATACTTATAACTTGTACTGAAGTGTAGTAATGAAATATTTAACTAATTTTAAATTAACATCAAAAATGCTAAAACAATGTAATATAATTTATGTTTATTTCTGTGTGGCCAATATATTTTTGTCATACTAATCTATGCTTCAGGTATTCCATTAAAGATAGCACACGTGATACGGTTGATACATCGTGATCGTACGATTAATAGTATTAAGTTGGGAATAAAATATTTTGTTTTTCATTGATTTAAAAATATACTTTTCCAGAAAAAGTAATCTTCCAGATATAAAATTATAATTATGTTATAAGCAATTGATAAAAAAAATGTTTGTTCAAATTAATTTTTAATAAATAAAATATAAAATAATAATTTTTTGGTGTTCAGTGGAATGAATCTTATTTATGGACGTTATACTTGTGAAAATGAATATTATTACCTTATTCTAAATAATGAGTTGACTATAAAAAGAAATTGAATAGTAAAACCAATTGCCAGTAAATTATTCATGACTTTATTAAACATGTCAGCATTTTCTATTATTTAATAATATGATATATCCGTTCATAGTTTCAATTCTGCGCCAACAGATTTTATAGTAAATATTCTAATATAATTGTATTAAATGGAAATCATTTTCTTCCTCATTATTTTATTTACTTAAACATAATTTACCTCCAGGAAAAATAATGTACATTAAGGTAAAAAAACATTAGTTCTTTCTTTAATTATCACCTGGTAATATGTATGCCTAGAACACAAAAAGATTTAATGGAGACTTTAGATTCCCACAGAAAAAAACTTATTAAGTTTCTTGCACCTAACTCAGATGCTTTCCTCACATCGG
The DNA here is from genome assembly GCA_003833135.1 of Oehlia diaphana. Lineage (NCBI taxonomy): Eukaryota > Fungi > Glomeromycota > Glomeromycetes > Glomerales > Glomeraceae > Oehlia > Oehlia diaphana. Next base: position 23,677 of record QZLH01001821.1, read on the forward strand.
ATACGTTAACAGAAATAAAATGTTAGAATGATATATTATCTTTAATACACGCTGAAAGAATGAAAAAAAAACAATTAAGAAAATGATATCGCTATATAGATTATAAAGGGAAAAAAGTTAAAAGAAAAATCAAAGAAAATTAAATAATATTAAAAAAAAGATCAGAAAAAAAAGAAAGAAAATATTATTAAAAATACGATTTTTAAAAAATCGGAAGAATTAAAAAATTTTTATAAAAAATTAAATATAAAACCGGAAAGAAAAAAATCAATAAAGTTCAAAAAGGTCGGAAAGATAAAAAATTCCAAATAAAAAATTTAAAAAAACTGATTTTATAAAACCAAAAAAAGGGAGAACCAAAAAAAAATCTGATTTAAATAATTAAATAAATTTAATTGGTTTAATCATTAAAGGGGAAACTGAAAGAAAAAAATAGTCTGTTGTACAGCACCGATCGCATCAATCCGATCAAAAAGATCATTACAGTAACCGAAAATATATTAGCAATGAAATTGCTGTCGGAATGATGGAACGTCCACATAGTGAGTTATATTAAGTTATATGAAGTATCTAGCCTTTTTGCTAAAAGACTCTGTAAAAGCCATTTCGCCAAATTGATATTTTACTGAAATGTTAGTGATCAATATTTTATAGGAATATTCAATGAGCACAATAAAAATAATAAAAATTTTTAAAGAATCCTTTTTAAACTATTTTTATGTTAAAACGCATTCTTTTAGAATATTATCATTTTAAACATTCAAGTAGAGCTTGGATTCGAGTCAGGATGAGTCAACTCGAGTAAAACGAGTCAAGAATTTTTTTGGCTCGAAGAGTACTAGAGTCCAGGACTCGAGTCAGGACTCGAGTTAGTTTGAGTCGAAGTTAAAGTGCGGGCCAAAAACTTATCCATAATTTTACCCAGACCGTTATAGTCATAGTGCCGGCGGGAATTACAAATAGGTTCAGCCGGCACTATCAACCATGTGATCTCGGTTGACTCGAGTCAAGAAAAGTGCGAGTTCAACTCGAGTCAACTTGAGTTACATGAGTGCGAGTCCATGTGGCATTTATTTGATGTGGCACAAATGCTACATCAAACAAACTAAATGAAGGAATGTATACGTTATATATTTATCAAAATTTAGATTTTTATAAAAATAGAGGGGGGTGGGTATATTAAACAAACAATCAAGTTGGAATGGCCTAATATAAAAATTATACATAAAATTGTTAAATACATGATTTTATATTAATATGTTATAAATTCAAATCATTATATAATAAGCATGATGTGAAAATATTGGTACAACATGTACAAATGAAGCACTGTACTATGGATAGTTGCCCTGGTCTCTGGACAGTATACATCCCTAGTATACCCTAAATACATCCGGTAGTACACCAATGTAAACACTACTCAATGATCATTGAATTTTTTTACACCAGATGTTATAAATTTATCAAATTAACGAGTATTTTATATTTATTTACTTATTATTATTACCTTTATCCTACTTTTATATTATAAACTAATAGGGCTATTTTTCCAACTTGAGATTATTAGAATCAAAAAATTGTGTTAACCAATAAATTAATGTTAAACACATCACCAAGTTGGTTTCATAAATTATCGCTTCATGCTATTTTTTTTTGACATTCAATTTATTAAAAATTTAAATTTTACGAATAATAATTATAATATGGACTAATATTTATACAGTAAAATAAATTACATGAAAAAATCAAAAAAGAATATTACATTGAATCTTTCCAATGGAATCCACCATCAAAAGAATCTTTAACTTTTTTAGCAAATTCATCATCAATTAAAAAATCTAAAGCAGTTAATGCAATTCCTTTTGATGCAAATAATGTAGCATTATGAGCAAACTCAGTTTTAGTAGCATCTGTGAAACCAATCGTATGATTTCCACTTCCTTTAGGAGGTTTTATATCATATAAAGCATGGATACTAGGAATTACATAAGTCACATTTCCCTGATCGGTTGAACCTAGGAATACTCCATCTTGTTCTGATTTAGGTATAATTTCTTTACCAAATTTCCTAAGATATTCCTCATATCTTTCACCCAAAGGAACGTTTGCTTTCACATCTTAAAAGAAAATCATAAAATTATTAAATTATATGTTTTTACATTAAAGTAACTTATCAATAAAAATAAACCAACCAAAAACCCTTCTTTTCCGGGTAATTTTAAGGTCTTTGGCCCCATTTGCCTCCGTACATCCAGTTGCCTCACCGGCTGCTTCAAAACATCCATAAACACGTGGTTTCAGATCATTTAGAACTTCAAGTGTTTTCCCACGAATAGTGAAACTCGCGGATGTATAATCAGGAATAACTAAACATGATACAACTGATTAACCAAAATAGCTTATATAATTTAATATAATAATATATATAATATTTGAAATACCATTTGGCGCTTTTCCACCATTATTTATAATTCCATGAATTCTAAAAAAGTAGTTTAGAATTTAAAAAAAAAAAAAGGAATTATTACACTTAATAAATTTATAACACAATAATTTACCTAGTTTCTGCAGGCTTGATTTGTTGTCTTAATAATCCAATATTATTAAATGCCAAAATCATTGCATCTAATGCGTTAATTCCTTCCCATGGTATACCAGCAGCATGTGCGTTTCTTCCAAAATATTCAACGCTATAAGACTCATTAGCAAAATGACTGAAAAAACTTCCTTCATAAGGACTTTATAAAATATAAAAGTATACATTTTAATTAGGAATCTTTTTTTTTTCTTTTAAGAAAGCAAAATTAACCTTATTTTATATAACTTTACCTAGGATGAATCATTAAAGAAATTTCTACATCATTATAAGCACCTGCTTTAATCAAAATAATTTTGCCACCACCATTTTCTGAAATTGAAAAGTTGTAAATAATAATAATGACAATAACAAATTAACCAATAGATATTTTCATATTCAAGATATTAACCTTCAGCAGGAGTACCAAATAATTTTACTTTTCCGGGAATTTCATGTTTTTCAAATACGGCCTTTATTGCTATTGCAGCAGCAACTCCTCCAATTGCGATCAGATCTAAAAACATATTATTTAACAAGAACAATTTATTAGAATATAACAATATAATGATTGGTTATATACAATGATTGAGAAATACAACATACTATGACCGCAAGCGTGACCAATTTCTGGAAGGGCATCATATCTATTGCAATGAAAATTATGATAAGTTAAATAATAAAGATAAACAAATAAATTGCTAATATTATACTTACTCGGAATTAAATGAAATAACCCTTCCTTCACCACCTTTAGACGTAAATTCTGCTACAAATGCTGTTTCAAGGCCGTATGCACTAGGCGTTACCTTAAATCCTAATTTGAAACGATTAATAATATTAAATAAATTTTTTTAAAATAATGTAATTTAATATTTTTATCCTAACTAAAATTTTACCTTGATCTTTGAGATATTTTACTAACAAATTATGAGCAAATGTTTCTTTAAAAGCTAAATAAATATATTTTATAATTATAAAAAAGTTTTTTATAGGATAAAAATGTATCAAAAATTATTTGAAAATGATTGTATTGTAACCTAATTCCGGGTTTTCATGAATCTAAATTAATATAAATAAATATATAAATAATTTTTTTTTTTAAAAACCGATTATTGAATAAATAAATATCATATCATGATATAATGAATGTGCCTTAATATACCTTTAAACTGATGGATCTCAAATCTTCTGATTTATCATCGATAGCTTTTATTGCAGTGTTTGCATATTCGTTTGTTAGGTTGATTTCTGACATAATTAAATTAGTTGATCAATTAATTAAAAAAATAAATTATTCGAGTAAGAAAAAAAAATTTTTTTTTTTGTTTATTTAAAAAAAAGATACCTGTGATCTAGAATTTCCTTATTGGGTAAATCAATGATATCATACACATGGATGTATTATCCTAATATAGTAAGATTTTTGTCTAACGATTGGAAAAATTTGTATTACCAAGATGTTAAATACCAGTAGCCAAAACCAATTGTGAAAACACGTTGATCAATCACGTTTAATTGTCACATGTAATCGAACATGTGATTAATCAATAAGCTATAGTCGATTTTTGAGGACAATTCAAAAATTCTTAAAATTATTTAACAAAAAGAAACTCATTAATTGTTAAATGTACCAATCAGTCATCTTTTTTTTAATTTCTTTTAAGCATGAAAAATTTTTAACTTGGTCCGATTAATGATCGAGCATGATTGGCTCGATAAATTCATTATTTCAGAGAATACTAGCAGTTACCCGTTGCTCCGCACCGGGACCAATAAGTTTGTTTAAATAGAAAATTTAAGTATATAATGTAATACTAAGTAAATTAAAGATTGCTACAGCATATACTGTAATTAGGAATTTATTATAGGTAATAATTAGTTAACAAAAATTAATAAAATAATATGTATTAAATTATATAGAATGATATAAATTATATTGGAATTGGTAAACGTCGGCTGGGTCTTCAATCATACGGCATTTAATATTTTTGATTGGGTATTTTTCTTTTTTTATTTTTATTTCTAACTTACATTCTTACACTTTGTTTCTTACTAACTCTATTTTCATTATTTTTAGGTCTTTTGTTCCTTCCGGTTCTGCTATTAAGGTTCAGTTGTTTTTCACTTTACATTTCGTTTCTTATTTCGTTTCTTAATTTTTTATTTTTTTTTTATTTTGTTTCTGTTTTATATTTCGTTTTTTACTAATTTTTTTTCATTTTTTTTTTTAGATCTTTTAGTTCTTCGGTTCTACAATTAATAATTGTATGTTTTTTATTTTTTATTTATTTTTCTATTTGTTTTTATTTTATATTCGTTTCTTACTAATTTCACTTTTTTTACTTTATGGTTTATTTTTTACTTGGTTTCCTATTATTATCTTTTGCTACCCAACCTCTTATCATGATCATTTTTTTTATTTTTTGTCTCTCATCATTTTTCACTTCCTATTACTTCTCATTATTCCATTCTTTTCATCTCCCATTATTTTCTATTACATCTTATCATTATCATTATTTCTTTTTCTCTCCTGTTTACTTCACATCATCTCTTTTTGTCTCCATCACTCTTTTTCGTCTCTCATCACTCCCCATCACTTCTTTTGTCTCCCATCACTCCTTTTCGTCTCCCATCACCCCTTTTCACTCTCTCATTATTCCTCTTCATCTTCCTTTTCATCTCCCATCATGTCCTATTTCTCCTTTTTGTTTCCTATCACTCCATTACTCTTTTTTACTCTTTTTCATCTTCTATTACTTCTCATTATTCCATTGTTATTTCATTTTTTTATTAGCATCTTTTTTCTTGATCATTGTAATTTACTTTTCTTTTATTTGTATCACTTCATTAAAAAATAAATACAGCGATTTTTTTCATTAAAATCGTAACCGTGTGATTTAAATTCAATATTGCAAATAAAAGAGTATTAGATAAAATTATTTTTGATAAATATGTTTGCAAAAATTTTTTGATCTTTACGATAAAATTTTTAAAAAGCCGTCAGTCGATTAATAAATTTACTCTCTACATATTTAAAAAAAAAAAACCCAGGCGACAATCGCCCAGGCGACATTTAGCAATTCCTAATTATGTTTACAATAATATAGCTATTTATATTAATGATTTGACGTTTAAGTATAGAATGAAATTCGGATTAATTAAGGAATTGTGAAAAAATAATTATCAATAAAAATTGATTAATTTTTTACAAGTATTTTCGAAAAAACTTTATATTTATGTAAATACTATAAATATTTTTATAAATTTTATAATTATTTCTTATTATTTTATATTACGTCAATCTTAAACTCATAATCAACTTAGGAAAAATATTTGAAGAATTAAATGTATTATAATCTGTTCATTTCATTTATTATTAATTCTTTTGTTATTCATTTTACTCATTTTACTCGAAAAATTATTAAATTTAACTATAACCATTTGAATTAAAATCTTTACTCAAAAATCTGATGATTATTTAGAGAATTTCGGATATGGATTTGGTTATAATAATTTATTATTAAATCAACAATTTCTTCAATTAATTAATTATAAAATATTATAAAAATATCAATTTTTTTTTTTGATTTTTATGAATTTGAAAATCAAACTATTCATCCAAGCGTTCAATTTAATTGTAAAAACCTTAATCAACTTTCTATCAACGTCGGACAATCTTCCTATATGTTATAAATATATTTAATACAATATTTATTTCTTTATTTAATAATAAAAAAAATTTTGGGGAAGAAAAAGGATAAAGAAAGAAATCGATTTAAAAAAGAGAAATTTCCGAAAAAAGGAATCTGAAAAAAGGTCAAAAAGAGTGAAAATTTTTTTTTTTAAAAAAAAATAACAATACGGTCTAAAAAAAAAGATCGAAAAAAAAGTTAATATAAAAAAATCGGTCTTAAAAGACCGAAATAGGATTATTTAATAAAAAAAAAATAATAATTTGGAAAAAAAATTAAACCTAAACGGGAAAAATCATATTCTCATAGATTTCACTCAGTTACACCGATTTATCACTATTATATTTCGTAACATGATTAGGAGTATCAGATTGTTTTATTTAACAAGTTTGTATTATTAAAAAAAATCAAAAATTCTGTGTATCAAACCTTTGCAGAAAAAAACTGCCTATTATCAAATCAATAGTAGGCGGATGGACAGAGTGAAAGAAGTTACCTGAAACAAAATGGGCTTTTGATAACCTTGACGATCCAATTGGTCCTTCTTAAAATCTACATGGAGATTATAATGGAACCATTATATGTAGCTATTGTGAAATGTTCATCGCTTCTTTAGTAGGAATAAACCCGTGAACAATTCTTGTAAATAAGCGATCAGAATTATCACTTCTAAATTTTGTTTAGTGTATTTACTAGTGTATTAAAATATTATTTTAGATGATTGCGGAAAAGAATATGGATATAAAGAATATGACAAAGATGGAACCAATGGAAAAACTATTTTCCGAAAATTCGTTTCCTCGGGAAACGATCAGAGACACGTGATTTTACACGAAAAGTATATATCTCGAAATTCATTAAGATAGAAAAATTCAAAGGGAAATAACGAAGCATCACTTAATTCCATTTCCTATTATTTTCATAACCGAATTCTGGTATTTGCATTAATATGAAACGCTTTCACCTAATAATAACAAAAATGGTGATATATTTCGTTAAAATAGCTATTATACACAAATAAAACCATTGCATTCGGAATAAAAAATTACTTTTATTTGTTTCATTAAATATAATCAGTAAAAATTAGTAATAATAAATAAAAGAGTAACTAATGGAAAACGCGGGAGAGACAAATAGGACATATGACTAATATGCAGTAATATCATTAACACGTATCAGTATCAATAAAAGTTTTGATACTGACTCATATCAAAGCGTCGTAACTCCAGGATTGCTGAAAGCAAGGGCTCTTTGATGTTATTACAAATTTATTGCCTTGTGCGAGTGACAAATTGTTACGTTAATCACTTTTGCCAAGAAATTAATACACGCAAGAAATAGACATAGCCTGTGATACATGCGAAAAATAAAATTGAAATCATAGAATGACGCGAACCTAAATCATTATACATTTGATCTGCAATAGTCAAAATATAATCAATACAAAAAGTTTATGATTTATCAATGAAAAAAATTCCTTATAAACTTTTCCTTTTGTTTTTTCTTTCTGCAAAAAAATATTTTTACATTTATTATTTCGTATCTTCTTTCTGCAAAAAAATATTTTTACATTTATTATTTCGTATCATGTCTATTACCGTTGCTAAGGTCGATACTAGTAGCGTCAATATGACAGATTTGTGATATTGTGTGACAAAGATCTAATTTTGTATTTATTCTAACTATTACTGACAATATAGTTGAAGTACGAAGTAACTGCCTTATTTCCACAGCCTATTCCTCAAAGAACATGGAAGAAAGAGAATACGTTGAAAATAAGAATGGTAATTTAAACATTGGTAATTATTTGTAACATAAATTTTTATTATTAATATTATGACTATTCTGTTACAAGGTAATAATGTTCCTTACATAACTAAAGAAAACGCGTGTGAAATTCACCAAATTTTAAATGATCCGAATGTATTGGATATGTTTTTTGGCAGTGAAGAACCACCATATGTTAAACAAAACTTGTACATTG
>QZLH01001822.1:0-16724 GCA_003833135.1 Oehlia diaphana
TTTTTTTTTTTTTTTTTAATAAAAAAAAAAAAAAAAATTTTTTTTTTTTTTTTTTTTTAAAAAAAAAAAAAAAAAGAAAATAAATAAATAATAAATATAAATATAAATAAATAATATATATATATATATATATATATATATATATATCATTTATATGTTATAAACTCCAAAAAAAAATCATTTTTTTTTTTTTAATTGCTAACTTCACGACCAATTTCTCACGATCTTAAATCATCTGATTTACAAATCCAATCCGTTCATTTATTCTTACTAGCATTACCGATTTACTCAGAAATTATCAATTCGTTGATTTATAAAAAGGGCTTCGTTGTACGATATCAGTTCATTTTCCATAAAAGTTTCGTCGCTAAATTTCTTAGAAGACACAGAAACTGCTATTATCTTCGCAGAGACTTCTAAACTTTTTTAAAGTTTAGAAAACCTTCGATAAAAAAAATTATATCCCTTGTCAGGACATTATTTTACCTTTTTATTAAATCTTTTGTATTATCGATCGGATAATATATTCTTTACTTTTCGTTCAACATGCCTCACGCTACCGAGTGCTCTACCAACTTGATTAACTCTTCTTCCTTATCGTCACCAATCCAAATCCCTAATTCCGGCTCGACTGGTTACTCTAGTTCTTCTTCATATAATACATCAACTGCTAACACATTAGAGTAAGTATTCCATCGGATCTTATTTTACTTATATATATATTTTCTCATAGTTCACATACAATAAAAAAAAAAGGGATATCAAAGTATTTAATTCTTATCATGTTTTATTGGTTTTGAACTTTTGATCGTTATCTTATCCTTTTTCACCATCGGTTGGTTTTATTATATTATATCTTAACTCTAAAGTGATTCACTTTATACCTCAAAAACTATTGAATATAAACCTATTTATATATTTTTATATATTATAGACATCTTAATTAATATTTAATTTATTATATTTAAACTGACTTTTTTTTTTTTTAATATCATTTTCGTTTTTAGTGATCTTTCGGATTATATTAATAATCCAGCTGATAATATGAACGTTGGTTTTGATCAGTCCTATCAAGCTTCATCAGATGAAGGTTCGACGTATACTCCTACAATTACATCTGATTCAGTTGCCAGAAATCTACAGCCAAGCTATCCTCGAGATTATAATTGCTGTGGAACTGATCATCAAAACTTGCATGACCTTCTTCAACATGTTGATAACTCTCATCCTGGATTGATCGTGGACATTGCTAATAACATAATTCCTTTCGAACATAATTCAGTTTACTCACAAGGTGAAAGTCACATGATACTCAAGATTTTTTTTAGCATTCATGACCAGAAAACTTTCTGGTTTTACATTAATTTCATCCCCATTTACATGTAAATTTTGTATATTATAGATCGATGGGACTTGATGTCGCCAATACCTGTTCCCAATGTTTCAACTTCCTTGACAACTTTGCCTCTAAATAGTTTGTTACATGAGCAGAAAAGCATTAATTTTAATACATCTACTTCAGCTCCTTTATATTCACTTATTTCTTATCCAAGTAATAAACAGAAGGGTAACGTAAATAATAATGGACTTGGACATCTCAATGGATATAATCAAAGTGGGATCGGACAATTTGATAGATATGACCAAATTAATGGTCAAAATCAAGATTCATTTACATGTGACAATTGGATGAATATATATCAATTAATTTATAATAGTAATCCTACGAATCCATTACGTGATCCTAATTTTTCATCAACATTATTTGGAGATCAAACTCTCTCATCAAATCCATCATCCATCTCAACAAGTCTTGATGACGATAATTCATTATTTGACATTCCCTCAAAAGCTCTTCAATTGAATCAAGATCCATTTTCACCATTATTATCCCTCTCGTCGTATCCCCAAACTCCAAATGATTATGTTGATTCATCTGCTTGTCTACAATCTGTAGTGTCTTCTCCTACTAGTTCAGATAATAATTCAGTTGTCGTTTCTCCCGTTACAAATGATCAAAGAACTACTATTTCTAATTCACCAAATATTAATACTAGCATTCAAGATAATACTTCACAGAGACGCTCGACTTCTACATTATCTCTTCAAAATACATCTTATGGGTCAATTAATACATCAAATTCTGGACAAGGACCAATATCATCAAACAATGATGCTAATTCTAGTCAACAGAAAACTTCATATGGTTCTGTTAATAATAATAATTCAAGACAAAGACCCATCTCATCACCAAGTAATGATACTCATGTCACGACCCAACAAAGGCGTCCTTCTAGTATTAATTTATCGGCGGCATCTCATTCTCCTACATCTAAATTGATTACAAATCAATCTGTTTCCACAACAATGTCTAACCATCGTCACTCATATGGATCTTTACCAGGATTTTTACAGACTTCAATTGCATCGAATATTGATAACAATTCTGCTTCTCAGCCAAGACGTTCGTCAACTTCCACTATAACTTCATCACAATCAACTGAACAATATAGATCTCTTAATTTGTCTAACTTAGGACAAGGAAACATTTCATCTTCAGGCAGTAATGTTAGACCAGTTTCTCATATAAGACGTTCGTCTACATCTAATTTAACACCAGCACGACCAACTGCACAAGCTTATAGTGCGTATATGCCCTCTGTTACTACCACACAATACTCAGTAGATGGTTATCAGATAGTAGGACATGTATCTCCCGGGGAGACTAGCTCCGGAGCATTCTCAGCGAAATATCATCCAATTCAACCAAAGGCTGGTAAGTTAGATTTGTGATAAACATGTAAAATATTCTATTTCATTTAATTTTTTTTTTTACTTACATCACATTATTGTCTGATTAGGAGTTGCAATGTCAGATGTCTATACTGATCCAGCTCTTGATATCAAAGGTTCTAAGAAAAGAACAGTTACTACATCCTCAGTCGATAAATCAGCTAAAAGACGAGTAACTAAGGTGAGTTAATCATTAAAAAAAAAATATATATATATATATACAATAATGAGCTTCTATTAAAAGTTTACTTTGTGTCCTTTGTGTCCATTAAAATTATAATTAGTCATCTGATGAGTCCGTATCTGAATCTTCTGTTAATGTTTTACCTACTGACTTGACATCTGAAGTGGAAAATGGAAGTGAAGGCGATATCTATCCTTATAAATGTGCAATACCGGGATGTCCTAAGGCATACAAAAATGCCAATGGATTAAAATATCATAATGAGCACGGACATGCATCGCAGGTAGGATTGTGAACCGATTTTTTTTTAAAAAAAATTTTTTTTTTATTTCTGATTAATTTTATAAATTAATAGAGTGGTAATGGAGCACGTGAAAAGCCTTGGGCATGTCACCTTGGAGGCTGTTTAAAGACATATAGTAGTAAAGGAGGACTAATATATCACGTGAAACGCTGCCATCCTAATGATTTATGGGCATTACCATAAATATTCGAATGAAAGTTTTGCTGGACAGGGTAAGTGTAATATGTTAATATTAATTAATATATAGTTCTTTTATTTATGACTTTTCTGTTATTTTTTTAGGCTTTCAGCACAAAAAAAAAATATATATATATATATATCTATAGAAAAAAATTAAGAAAAAATATCAAAAAAACAAAAAAAAAAAAAATATTCAAGAAAAAAAAAATCAATAATATATAAATTTTTAAATATGTTTAAAGAATTATGATATAGAAAGACAATTTAATTAATAATAAGGGAGGTCCGGATCTCTTTATAAGCGTAAATTATGGTTAATATGAAGTCAACAGAAATTTCTCTTTTGACAAATGAGATAGGAACTATTTTAATTTTTTTGCAACTTTTAATATTTATACTTTTCTTTTTTTTTAAAAAAAAAAAATCGGGAACTTTCATAAAAAGACCAACCGAAAAAAAAAAATCCTTTTTATATAGAATACACTATTATAATATAGATTACGATTGGACTTCAAATATCTTGACGAGATTTGTATGTTCACTATATAGAACATTTAAAATAATCCATATTTTCGTTTTTACTCGTTTTTTATTTCGGGGTGCCACCGATCGTTTCTTTTTCGTCAAAAAATTAGCATACACAAATTCTGCATTTTCTTCTATATGTTTTTTTATTGCATTACAACAAAAGTACTTTACTAGTAGAGTAATTATAGTTTAAATAATTGTGCTTAGTTAGCACTTAATAAATTTTTTAAAATAATGTCAAATGACATTGTATTTTAATTTGCGCAAATCAAGTTTATTTTTTTTTAAAAAAAAATAATAATCAAAAACTCAAATATCTACATTCATTTCTTCGTTTAAGATATTTGCAAAAAGAGTTTCATTTGGTTGGGGAAAAGGTATCAGATTTTTATAATTAAAAGACTTCAAAGTCTCTAATAAGTTGCTTAATGTTATAAACGAAAAAAATAAAATTAGAAACATCCTTCGACAATTCATTAACTAAAAATTTTAACACACCTTATCGAGCTATAAACAAGATAACCTTTACTTTGTAATTCGATTGCAAGTTCTATTTGGTGATTATCCATTAAATTTTCATTCGCCACTACAATTAAAGGTTTATATAAACGAAGTATTTCTAGGATAGAACCCGATCCTTTTTTTATCAACAGTAAACCGAAAAAAAGTCATTATAAAACATACAATAACCACTACAACAAAATACTATAAAATACCAGCATGACTAATAATAAGGTCCGCAATTTTCATATCTTCACGTAAAGAAGGTTTATAATCATAACCAATAATTTCAATTTCGTTTATGAAATTTTTTTGCATTTTGATAAAAGAATTCCGACTTTTTCCATATTGAACAACTAATTTTGCAAATCCTTGAGAAATTAACAACTGAAGAAATGGTGTCGATGTAACAAGACTAATAATTTGGTCAAAACCCGTTGACCCAACCGTAACAAATATAATTCTTCCGTTTTCAGACATCTTTGGAATTTCAAATAATGGGTAATTATCTGATCCAATCAGTTATTTGAATATAAATTGTCATCCTAAATTGGAAAATCACTAGGAAATTCTCTGGGAAATCAAGTTAAAATCAAGTGTTTGTTTATCTAATAAACTTTTCGGTGAAAAATTTTATAGATCGTTAACAAAGCAATGGAAAATTAAACTTTTCGTGTCGCTAATATGAACTCTTCTAAAAATAGAAATATACAATAGAAGTGCTTTGCTTTATTAATAAATATATAACTTCTTTCAGTCAATAAACCGAGTCAAAATGGCAGAAATTGACCAGAATATTTATATTTCGACAGGAAAACAGGGCGATAATACAAGACAAGATAGACGCAAGGCTCGCCAAAAATGGGGTGCAGCTGAAACTTCCTTGCTTGTGGAGGGTCTTTATGAGGTTTTCAAGTTGTTTGAGCTAAAATTTTTTTTTTTTCGTAATAATTTATGTTTTGTTTCGTAGCATGGTGTTGGTAATTGGAAGAAAATTTTGACCGATCCAAAATATCCTTTTCGCGAAGATCGAACAGCCGTTGATCTCAAGGATAGGTTATGTATAATACCAATGTGTTTTTTTTTGATTCTACATGATTGATAGTACTAATATTTATTTAACCTTTGTAGATTTCGAACATTATATCCAAATGAATATGAAAGTTTGTATGGGAAAAAAGCAAAAAGAAAGACAAAAATAACAAACAATGACCAATCTAAATCAGATATGGTAACATTCGCAAAGAAGCCCCATCGTCCCAAAAACAAATTCACGCCCGAAGAAGATAATGCTTTGAAATTAGGTGTTGAAAAGGTTTGATATATATATATTTTATATATTTATTTATAAACATGATTTCTTTTGACACGTTAATTTACATTATATTATATTAGTACGGTAACTCCTGGACAAAAATTGCGAGTGATCAGCAGTTTAATTTGATGCATCGAAGGGGACAAGACTTAAGAGATCGGTAATTTAGAAACTTGTTTAATTTTTATATGTTCCTTTTGACGCTGACAATTGATCGGATTAATTTTAAAATAGGTGTAGAGTTGCATACCCTGATATATACGCTCGTTTCAGTAAATCACGAAAGTCAAAGCATGTTGGAAAATCGGACCCACATATCTTAAAAAAATTTTATGCATTACCGTTCCAGACTTCGACAATACAAAAACCCGAAACATCAAATGTATTAACTTGATTTATTTATATGCTGTCGTATATTTATCCTTTATTTGATTAATTTAAAAAAGGTATTTATATTTTTCACGCGCTATTTTTAAGCTTAATAAAGAGAAAAAAAAAAATTAAATTAGTTCCATGGATATAATTTTTTGAGTTGGTAACAATTAAAATATACATATTATAAATAACCGATACGGTACTCTATTCAACCCATCCGTAAAAATTGGGATGGATTCGAAATTTTGAGAATTTACTATGCAACTTCCATTCTAATGTGTGCATATTTGAGTACCTATAAATAAATTATAGTGATAAAAAAACCAGATCCCGTGACTAAATTTTTCAATCCAGATTCATCTGCATTATGCTAGTAATTGCTGATCCAAAAATTATGATTCTAGATCTTAGATATAATATGATTAATATGTACAAGTAAAGCTAAGTAGCCACACACCATATTTTGATAGCAATAATAAGCCATAATTATATTATTATATTAATTTCTTTAATTACATTAAAATTTTTAAAATAATTTAAATTTGGAATTTATTAAATTTTTAATTTATACTTTATATTTAGTTTTTTACAATGAGATAAATATAGTATATATGTATTTTTAAACCTTTTTAAAATTATTACAAGTATAATTAATATTAAATAAATAATTAGAGATAGAAACAATTGGCTAGTATAGTTAATTAAACCTTTAATTATAATTTATGGAATTTAAGAAGTTAAAAATCAATTTTTTAATTAGTAATTTTTTAATTGTAAAGTAATTATTAAAAGTTGTATTATATTATAATATATTATATAAAATTATTGTATATGATAAAAATAATTAAATTGGAATAGCTTATTTTTAGCTGATTTTTAATATTAACTACAGGTTTTACTAAAAATTTTGTTTTAATTATAACTGATAATTTATCTAAAATCTGATAAAATTTAATTTGGAAACTTTAATTCATTTATTTAAGACAATATATAAATTAAATTATAGATCATAATTTGGGTTATCACAATTAAATGCTATTTATAATTTATCACTTGAACAATTTGTATTCAGATTGACAAGTTATAGTTTGTTTATAATATTAAATCGTTGTATTATTATTCTTAAATATCACAAAACCGGAAAACTAAATTCAAAAAATAGTTACATTTCTCATATTGTCTCACTGCATTATTTCAATCATTAGAGTAACACAGATTTCTGTGTGAATTACTTTTTGCATCAAAAATTAGCGTAAGGAGTAAAAGAATTTTCATTAAGGCATGAGTGATTTATAACAGATTTATCGAGGAATTTCAAGAAAGTAAAGACAAATTTAGACGTCAATTAATCAAACAAAACCTGTAGATGCCCCCAGAAAAACTATCTAAAAATTATAACTGCCCCAGAACTTGTTGTGATGCAGCTGCGATGAGTCAGTTAATGCAACTCAAAGGTGCTTCATACTTTTCATGTACGATACTGTAGATTCGATTCCCGGCCGAATTTAAATCAAAATGGCGCCATCAACCGCATATTTTTTTTAATATATTATAATTGTCATCTGATTTTATTGTTAAGATAAGGAAGGTTGTGCAATCGCCCCTTAGCTTTTTTCTGCACCGCTGCCAATCATTACTCCCCTGCGTGTGGCTTGTCCGGACTCCTTTTTTTCTGCGTTCGCTTTCGATCGCTTTTTTTACTGTTTTATTTATGCGACTATTAGCTTGACATCACTCGATAGATTGGGACACAGCCCTGTCTCCTTTGATTGACACGTCTTCGTTTTGAAGTTGGCCTTACTAAAGCACAAGTCGCTTATCTAGAAATAAAAGCAATTCGGAAACTTTATACACTTAACAGTTTAAAAAATGAACTATAACGAGAATAATTTATCTGAGGCGATAGGAGCAGCGGCGGCAACGCAAGAACGTCCTCAGCAACAACAAGCTCATCCAGCTCCGCAAATGTTTGATGCTTTTCATCAATCACCACATGGAGAATTCAAACCCACTTTTTATAATCCTTTTGAAGTGAAACATAGACGTCGTACTTCCCGTCAACAGTTAAAAGTTCTCGAAAAGGCCTTCAACGAAAATCCAAAACCCCATGCTGCTGTTCGTCAAGCGCTGGCTCTTAAGTTAAATATGACCCCTCGTGGTGTGCAGGTCTGGTTTCAAAACAGACGTGCAAAAGCAAAGAAACAAAAAACTGTTGAAGACAATTCTTCACCCGAAAGTAATACTGAAGGATTAACTGTATCTAGTCCTACCGACTCTTTAGAAACTTTCTTTTCTAACGCAGATTCAACAGCAACCGCCTCAACTGACCATGCTGCTCAAGCTACTGATCCATCAATGGAAAATATTAATGAACCAGTTGTGGCAGAAAGTGCTCCTAATAGCCCTCAAAGCAGCGAAGCTTTTTGTGCATTTGATACGAACCAAAATGAAAGTTTCTATTCTGAAGAACAGAAATCTGTTAATGAAATTCTTGTTCAAGCTGAGAATGATCAAACTCCAAAAAGATCTCGCCCGAAACCAAATATTGACCCTCTTAAGACTACCTGGGAAACTCAAGAAGAATACGAGCACATGGTTCAACAACATCAACTTCTTCAAAAATCTGCAAGTTCTCAAGACGATGGTGAATGGATGCAATCGAATGTGTCTTCTGCTTCTACCGTGGCATCCGAGTATGTTTATGATCACATGGATAGTCTTATCCCTCTTTCTACTCCACAATCTGCCGTAACTATCTCGGATTATTTCACCGAGTACACTTATAGTCCTACAGTTAGTTCCGTAATTAGCGATAAAGAGGCTATTGATACTAACGAGCCTCTGAATCCGACTGCCTTTGCTCATGCACGTCGTAATTCTTGTCCTGAATTGATGGCTTCGATCCTAAATATGAAGCTTGGACCTGAAGAGAAGCGATCTCTTTCTACAATCATTGAAGATGAAACACTTTATAATGATGCGAATATGCATCAATTCTTAGCCGTTCCTACTCAAGTAATTATTTATTTAATTAAAGTATTTTAGAAGGAAAAATATTAGAATTGATAAATTAAAAATTTTACTTTTTTTTGTAGGCAAAGCGCAGGTTTTCTGAACCTATTAATAGATATAATATGTCTAATGTTTCGGAATTTCATTCTGGAAATGGACATACATTAGGAACAACCATGTCAAATATGACATCCAACCAAACTACTTTTTCATTCAATTTACATTCGATGTTAGGAAATAATCAACCACATGATACCAATGTTCATTCTGCGCCAGAATTGCTTAGAGGACATAGTCTAGATTCAACCGTTTGGCCCACTTTGAAAGAGCGTCAAATGTGGAATTATGGTATGGATTTCAAGGCCGCCAAATTACCTATCGTCGATACTACTGATTTAAAAGTCAACGATGGTGGTGCTATTGGTGTTGCTCATTGGAGTCCTTTAACCCCTTCCGAAATTGATGCTAATTCTGTTAATTCCAGTATGACCATGGCTATGACCGATGAAATGAGTTTCATGCATTTGTATGGTAACTCGAATGATCAAGTGGTTGGATAATTTTTTTTTTTATTAATCTTTATTTTATATGAAAAAAGGCCAAGCGAGATTAAATTTTAAAATAAAAGGTAATTTGGGTAAGCAATTGAAAAATAGTCACGAGCCATAATTTCTCGTTACTTCCTGTTTGCTTCTCATTTCATACCTTAATTCATTTTATAAGATTTTTAATTTTATTTTATTTTATTTTTTTTTTATTTTATTTTATTTTTTTTTTTAATATTCAATCTCTTCATTTTTTGAAGAGTGCAGTATATATATAAAATTTTCGTATTTTATACGGAAACTCACTATATATATAACTTTGTATTATATATATACTATTTATGTGTTATGAGTATGATTTCCCTTTCATTTTCTTGTAAATCTTCTTATCACCCTTTTTGGAGGTTTTGCCTCTTTTTGTAAATAGCCATAATCTATACTCGCAAATGGCCTCTGTAAGATTTTTTTTTTTTATGGGCGAAAATCCAGAACAATTTCGCTTGATAGAAAGAAATTTATGGACTTTAGGAAACTCTAGTTATATACGATATGAACTAAATTCAAGACTTTTTTTAACTTGCTCGGATGATCATTCATGTTTCTCTGTAAATTTTACATGAACGGCATCCATTGAGCATCCACTTTTACTTTATTTCATTTTATTTCATTTTTTTTTTATTAGTTTCTTTTCAGTACATATTTGTTTTTTTCTTTTTTTTTTTTGTCTCAATCCTTTTCTTCGTACATATCTTTGGTGGGTTAATTCTTTTTGTACTTTTTTTTGTTCAAATTTTTCAAATCCCCATTCCACCGACTTCCCCCTTTTTGTCTTTATTTTTTTTTTTCTCTCTCTCTTTTATTCCTCATTTTTGAAATATGTTTTTTTCTGTGTATCAACTGAAACAATTTTTTTGTAAATATAAATACAGTAAATTTATGTGATATGGTATTTATTTGTGTGATTAAACAAATTTTTCTGGGTTCAATCTTTAATCTTTATTTTGTGAGCTGGGGATTCTCTTTTTTTTTTCTTGCGAAATGAAAATTGCAAGTTTTCTCTTGTATATGGGTATATGGAGTTTCACAATATACTTAACGCGGTGGAATCATTACATAATGGCATTTTGACACGTAAATCATACATTGATTTTGCAAATAAAATATTAACTTTTTTTATTATACGACTGAATAAAATTATCAAATATCTTTGAATTTACATATATAGTAAAGTGAAATATGCCATAATTCGATCAATTACATTACATGTGTATGTGGACACGTGAGAAGACGCATATTTAACGAAAGTTGTCACTTTATCACAGTTAACGTAATCATCACCTCTTTTAAAATGAGGGATGTAAACAATATAAACAATGAAAATTTTTTTGATTGTGCTGTTAAAAGACAAGACCTGTTAAACCGTCGATCGTATTGAATTCTATTAGTAAGGCTTAAAAATGAAGATCACTTGATTTTAAATTTAGAACGGAAAATTTTATATGATAAAACTTTATTTTTGACGCATACTAATACAAGAAACGGCTAAATGGCTAATGTGGCGCATAAAATTGGCTAATAAGTTTCAGTCTCCAAAAATAGGAAACATCAAATTAGTGCAACTGTTAATTACTAATTTACTATATAATATTAGTGTAGTAAGTTTATCTGGAGTTTAATACAGTATTTAAAATAAAAATGTTTCGTACTTCAAAACGACCAACACCTCGTTGTTTTTATATAGTATCCCTCTTGCTTTTTATATCTTCATTATATATAACACTATCGTTTGGTGGCTTATTGCCTTCACTTTTCGAAACTTCAACAAAAATATACGAGGAGACATATCCTGATGCAAAAGAATTAGACTTTTTGGTTATAGGAGATTGGGGAAATGCTGGTAAAGGCAGAGATTTTAAGCATGGTTCCCAAGCTAACGTTTCTAAAGCAATGGAATTTATTGCTAATCAACATGATAGTAAATTTATCGTGAACGTTGGTGGTCCGTACAAGTATGATTTCAAACAGTAAAAAAATTGATCAAATTTAAATACTTTAAAAGTAAATTAAATGATATTTGGCTTCTTTTTTTTAATAGATAATTTTTACAAGAGGTCTACAAAAGATCATCAAGGAATACTCAGTGTTAATGATTCAAAATGGGAGGAGATCTGGTTAAATGTGTATAATAGCACAAAATTAAGAAAACTCCCCTGGTATACAGTAGCCGGTAATCATGATTGGTTAGTAAAATTGTTTGTTTAGTTAGTAAAATTGGTTGTTTAGTTCAATAAAAGTATTATTTTTTAAGTTGATGTTATTTTAATTTCATTATAGGTATACAAATATTACTGCTCAAATTGAATATAGTTTAACTATAAATTCCCGATTTTTCTTTCCTTCTTTATTTTATGTTCGTTCATCTTTATTTGGCAAAGAAATGAAGACAAAAGCAGTTTGGGTTCACATTGATACTAATGTTTTTTATTATAATGTTGATACAATTGAAGCAAAAATGGAAGGATTAAGAACTAATCTTTTAAATTTTGGGTTACATACTCAACAAGCAATAGAGGATAAATTAAAATGGATAGAGCAAAGATTAATAGAAAACCAAGATGCAGATTACATTTTTGTTATAGGTTAGTAAATGAATGCGTAGAAATTATGAGTATTTATACATATATTTACTAATTTTATTCCTTTAAAGGGCATCATCCATTAATTGGAGTATGTTCACAAGTGGGTAATTTGCCAAGACTTCTCGAACTATTGGAGAGATATCGTGTGAGCGCATATTTTGCTGGACATAATCATGTATTAGAATATAAAGCACCAACTAAATTTTCACCTGTGGCTTTTTTTATTTCTGGAGCTGGATGTAAAACTGGTTTTGGATGTGAAGGGAAAGATTGGGGGATGCCAAGAGGGACATTTGGCTTTGTACATGCTAATATTAAAGATGAAACAATGGATTTTGAATTTATAGATGCTACTAAATTAAATAAACAATCTGCTGGTGAAATAGTTTATAATGGAACAATAAATTCTAGATCAAATTGGTATCCCAAAATATAGTATTATAGAGATTCAGTCTTTTTGAAAAAGTGTAGAATATTATAATATTAATTAATGATATTTAATTTAATAAAGTTAACCCATAATAATACTATAGTAAAAGTTTCGTTTTATTAAATTCGGTTTTTTTAGCTTATAAATACAGATAAATTACAATTCTATTAAAGAAAGAATAATAATAACAGACAAAGAAAGATCTAATAATCTTACCAGCTGGAATAAATAATGCTTTAAAAAATCTCTAATAATAATTATAATTAGGAAGAATGTAATCTACATCGACGTTCGTAGGTTTGACGAATAGCATCATCAAGTCTTCGTGTCTCTGCCAACAAAGCTTGCCTTTCATTAGGTTCTTCGCGATGAATGCGAATAATATGGATGATTAAAACAGCAGCTAAAAGCAGACAAATAAGCTATTTGTACAGGAAGACAGGAAGTGAATATTATTAATAAAATAATAAATTTTTGTATCAAATAGTCAAATAAAGAATTAAATACCTCTAATATCCCTAACACAACACCTACAATTCCGATTGTTTGTAAACTATATGTTAAAGAATCTTTCATTGACGCATAACATGGAGTATAATATCTACATGGAGGAACTGCGCGATCTGAAAGACTATTAAATCCACAACAACGGAAATATTGTTCTACATCAGCTATTAATTGTTTATCATCGCGGAAAGCCTTTGACCATGATCTATCAAGGATCGAATCAACCTTAAAAAATGATTGGTAATAATTAGGTTTTTGAAATAATATTTAACGATTTTGATTTGAAAGCTTCTAACATACATCTTGATGGTAGGCGAAAGCAACACTACCAATAACTGAATAATATAAAATAACAATGACTAAATTATATACTCGTAAAAAATGACAAAAATATTAACAAATTAATACTTACTTATTTGAAAGATTATACATATGAATAATGAAATTACATACACCTTCAAGAAAGTAATTTTTTGGTTCGCTGCACCATAACATCCTGAAAGTAAAAATCCATTAAACATATGATCAATCTAATCTACGAAAACACCATTTCTTACCTAAAAAACTGACAAGAGAAATTAATCCACCCAAAGAAATAAGAACATGCGGAAAACGATATTTAATAGCTGATGAAGTCACAAGAGACACTTCTGCTTCTGTACTGGTAAGGTAATACCCTATTTTATAATGCCGTTTAATAAAAAGTTCAAATCATAGACACAGTATTACGGTATACTTTATTTTCACGATAGCGTACCTACAACAATTAGAATAAACCCTGAAAGCTTTTTATTTAAAAATCATTGAAAGGAATTCGTTAATAATGATCTTTTTAAATTAAATAGAACATTTTTTTCTCACAAATATTAATTTTCATACCAGTGATAAAAAATTCAAAACTACCACCACATTTTTTATTGCAGCGAATGTTGAAGAAAGATATCCTTTGACCATATTTTTCATTATTTTCATTACTTATTATACTTTCAGAGAGACGAACTTGAAAAATGAAAAATGATAAAAAAGGGTAAATGAAAATATTGGTATTTATATGAACTACTGATTTGTCACATGCCCTAACTAACCTTTACTAACCCATATAAAGGAACGTAATTAAAATCTTCTGCATGTGATCATCAAACTGTGAGAATTTTTTTCACAATCGTGTAACTCAATCTACAAGTTAAATTATCTCGAACTTTCTTTGATAAAGGTTTTGTTTGTCTTCTTTTGATAAGGGTTTTTATATTTTCTTGATGGTAGCTTTTTTCTGATTTGCTTTCTTAATGAAGATTTTTTTTTTTTTTTTGGCAGAGAATTTTTTTTATTATGATAATTAATTTATTACTTTTTTTTCATAATTTTACACTTTAAAATTTGAATTTTGTCATCTTGACAAATATAAATTTCATGGTAATTGAAAAATTATACAACAAAAATTAAGCTATACAGTTAAAAGAAGACAACTACATATATAAACTTATTAATAGTTTAAAATTTTAATAAAATTTTAAGAGTTTATTTATTTCAATGATATAAAAAGTTAAAGGGAAATTCTATAAAGATTTAGAAGAAAAAAATTTCTCTTAAAAAAGGAAAAAATGTTACAGTTAACTTTTTATATAATTACTAATATATTTTAAAATTAAAAAAAATAGTATAATTATAAAAATACTATATAATATAATTAAAAGAGAATTTTTTTTAATAATTATAATTCAATTTTAGCTATATATAAAGATTCCCGATATTTATATAAAGGTCATAATGGACTTTTGGCCAAAAACACCCCTTTTTGCTAAAACTTAAAGAATCATTTTTTGTAAATATTTTAGCATCCCAGTGATTCAATTTTGATGAACTTTTTTTTATTTTGTAACCCTCATTTAGCTTTACAATTTAAAAAAAATTTGTGAAAATTGGATCATTGGATGACGAGATATTTACAAAAAATGATTTTCTAGCCTTTAAAAAATGGGCCAATTTGTCAAAAGTGTGACTTATGACCTGTTTTAGAGATATTCAGGTCTTATAGTTCATTAAAATTCTCTATCAAGATGTATTAAATAGTAATAAATTCAGGTTTTTAGCATCAATAAATCATCTTCTAATGCAAATTGTTTAAAAAATACTCATCATGGATTATTGAGCAATTTATCAATACTAAAGGCATGAATTTATTACCATTCAACTCGTTTCAGTAAAATAAATCTAAAAAGCTAAAATTTGTCTTTTATGTGGTCAATAGATGGTATTTAATCACTTATATCAGAACTTTATTTTTAACGTTCAAAATATAAGTTATTTCACCATTCAGTGATCATAAAAAGACAAATTATAGCTTATTAAATTTGTCTTACTATAATGAGTTAAATAGTAGTGAATTCATATCTCTAGCTAGAGTTACAATATAGATAAATCTGAAAGAGTATATTTTGGCAATTATACATGGATTTTAATTAATAAAAATTAAATTTTTTTTTTATATATTATAAGATTGCATTCTAATACATAATTTAGTAATTGTTCAGAGCGTAATGAAGAATTATTTATTATATAGAACTAGATAAATTTGTAGTAACAGTTTAACCCATGCATTTTTTTTTCCTTCCATTTACATCATTATAATTTAACCTTTGCTTATTTCCTTCTATGTTTTGTATCACATTTTTGTAATGCTTTATTTTTTGCAACACATTTTGTAATATTTTGTCACATTTTTTGTAACTATATACACATATATTTATGTACTATTAAGCATTTAAGCTAGTGCTCTACATGAGCTGAGCTGGCTCATGAGCTGGCTCAAGCTTTCAAGCTGAGCCAAGTCAAGCCATGATTAAATTGGCTTAGTGGCTCACGAGCCAGCTTGGAAGAGCTCGAGCCAGTTATTAGGCTCAGCTTAAAAAGCTCGAGCCTGTAACAGGCTTAGCTCAAAAAGCTCAAGCTGGCTCATGAGCCAAACAAGCTATTATACAAAAAAAAGAAACTGCCAGAACTAATAAGTCTGGCGTTTTTACATGTACAATTGAAAAAAAAATGCTGAAACTAATAGTTTCAGCGTTTTTACATGTAAAATCAAAAAGAAAATCATCAGAATCAATTATTCTGGCATTTTTGCATGTAAAATCGAAAAAAAATGCCAAAACTATCAGTTTCAGTATTTTTACATATAAAATCAAAAGAAAATCACTGGAACTAAGGTTGCTTGCCAAAACTAAGGAGTTTTGGCATGCTGAAACTGCCGAAACTGCCGAAACTAGGTTTCAGCAAGCAACTAAAAATGCCGAAATGCCGAAACTGCCAAAACTGCCGAAATGCCGAAACCATTTCGGCATTTCGGCATAATTTCGGCATAATGCATATTAATATTTAATTATAGTTTCGGCATTGTTTCACTTTTTTAATAGC
>QZLH01001823.1:0-13348 GCA_003833135.1 Oehlia diaphana
CGGCAAGCAACCTTAAGGAGGACATACTAAATATTAATCATATCAAGTTGAATTTTTCTAATAATAAACTTCATACATTGTATTTTCTTTGAGAAAAATATTTTTGTCAATTAATAAGTACAAAAAAATTTTTTTCATACATGTATAAATTTAAATTTTATATAAAATTTCTATAAAAAATAAAAAATCTGGTAATTTAATGTAGGCTTATGTATATACTATAATATAATATTTAATTTTTTACTTTGTCATTAAAATTCATTTATTTTATAGATATTGAACACAAAATGAAAAGCAAAAATTGGACATTGCAAAATTAACACTTCTGGGCATTTTAAAGGTATCTAATTAATTCTTTATTATAAATTATCATTATAATTATTAATTTTTTTTACACTTTATTTATAATAGGATATTTTAATGCAAGAAAATTTGGAAAAGTCTGCCAAAGATCTAAATACGAAACAAAGTATTGAAAATTTATCATCTCAGAAAGAGACTAAAACAGAACCACTCACTGAAATTCAAAATATTACAATCCATTTAAAGTGTAAAGATGATTTAACTGATAATTTTCATCTTAAGTTTGTTAAATGTAGTAATACTATTAATATTGCAAAATAAATAATTTGTTTAGTTATCTAGAGTAAATATGTACTAGGTATGCATAAATAAATACATATAAATTGATCATCTAGTAGGTATAAGTACAATCGGATAACTGTATAAATGGTACCGATCAGGGAATAATTTTAAATAATTACTAATATTAATAATCAATATCTGATATTATCAAAAGATAATATTTTGATATTGGTACAGTTCTTGTAAGATACTGATACCTTATACTTATAATATGTATACAGTTGCACTTTCGAATTAAATATTTAAATACATTTATTATTATTATTATTATAAATTATTATTATTATTTTACATGATTCTAACTGAATTCTATATGTTACAATATCATTTTTCATTATTTTATAAAGGAAAGAAAATAGTAAAAGTTTGGAAGACTTTATAGAAGGCTATTAAAAAAACTCATTACATCAACGTTGCTAGATATATTTTTGCAATGACGAAGCAAAAGTTATGTTCTTGACCCTTCTCGTATTACTTTCTTGATCCGGTTAAAATATGCATGATTATATATGACAAAAATTTCTTTCTTGACCTGCAAAAAACATTGATAGACACAGAGATTAATTGAAAAAATATAATTACCTAATTAATGTACTCTTAAATGTAATCTATTTATTGGTAATTAAAATAAAATTATTGTTGTTTTTGTTAAATATACAGTAAATATAATAAAAAATAAATAGTTCTTTCTTGTTTATTACATATGGCATTTCAGGTCAAGAAAGTATTTTTATCAACATAATCATGTATATTTTGATCAGTCAAGAAAGTAATTCGAGATGTTACTTATCAATGAACTATGCTGGATATAGTTAGATATTTTAGTTTATTTACAGATTTTATTTACAGTATACCTAATACTCATTTCATAATTAAATGTAAGTATGCAAAATATTAATTGAATAACTATTTGTGTATAATATTATTCTAAAGCACCTGACCAAAAAAATTTTTGGGATTAAATAATGAAGAAGACTAGTTTTAGAGGAACAGTCATTTTGTCAAAGGTATTAATGAATGTAAAGACGCATAACAGCTTGAGAAACAGGTGTGATGATCATAATGTATTTCTGGATTTTGTGGAAAAATAAAGTGGTACTATGATGTAAATAGACCAGGGTGAAGTAACGGTTGTTCCTAACTTTTAGCACAAAGAGCAACAGGAAATATAAAATAACTGAAAAAAAATGAAAAGGTAGTTGGTAGTGGTAAAATATGTTTGGAATATGTTAAGGAGGTAGTGTAAAACTCTAACTTAATAAACTGCTTAATTTTGGGCAAACATGGTATAATGCCTTTATCTTTATTAAATTTATTAAAAACATTTACAATTAATCAAAATACAATAAAAGAAATAATAAAAAATAAACTAAAAATAAAGCTATATAGTCTCCTAAAAAGGGATTAAAGTAAAAATAAAAATCTAAAAAAAGACAATTATAAGTACACTAACACTCCATCATCCCCCGTGTTATATTGCAAACACAGTAGATGCAACTATGCTAATCAGATAAACCGCTTAATTTGGGTATATTACAGCAAAATTCAAAATATGCGAAACACTCAGCAATTTTGTGGTATAAGGAAAAATTTTTATTCGGTATATCATGTACTGTATATATAATTTTCACATTATATGCGACGTATCATGACTGTCACGTGCTTTATTTATTTTTGATTTGGCGCCAACCCGCGAACCCGGCAAGTTCCCGGCAGCAAAAATTGCTGAGTGTTTTTGCATTTTGCTGTAAAAAGCTACTGCACCATGCAGATCATTTACAAATAAAACAGTGACGCAAATTCGCGATAACATTCGCGTCTTTCTTGCATTCTTGCAACCTACTATTCGTATTTTCTTTATTTTTATTTTGAATTGCATAATAAAAAATGTCCGAAAATAAAGAAATTGAAACGCCAAGTTCGCAGGGTACACACGGTACATTTTCATTCCTTGCTCCACATTATAGGGACTTTAATAACGACACAACTTTTGGTGAAGGAGACACCTTCCTTGGTACATTGAACAGATTTTTTTTCGAAGCATTAATATGGTTTGTTATTAATTTCGTTAACTACTCGTTTCCTAAATTCCACAGATTTTGCAACAAGTTCCGCAACCAGTTCCGCAACCAGGGGACAACCCCTTTTTACACCGTCAAAGAATGCTAAAACTATAAATGAAAAACTTACTGCTAAGAGTCCTTTGAAAGAAAAAGAAAAAATAAAATTTCTTGATTATAATCTCGACGTAAAAGCCGGTGCTGATAAAAAAAAGGGGCCGCCAGTTGTAAACATTGTAAACAACAAGGCTAATATCAAACCTACTAATACTGCTAAACAAGTAAAAAATTATTTTGGTCGTAAATCTCAAGGAATTCAGGTATGAATATTCGTATAATACCTAATCATATCCTTATTCAAATAGTTAATACCTTTGTTATTTATATCTTAAGAAACGACAACCTATCAAAAGATTTCATACGAAGAAGAGTTTTGTTGCGCAAAACTCGCCATTTATTTCATTGGAAAAAACTCCGGACAGATTCAAATCAAAGCTTGTGACAATGAGAGTAAGTGAACATGTCATTTCTGATATTATAATTAATTAAATTTAACTAGGCTAAAAAATTTAGATTTTATAGTCTACGTCGAATTATGTTAATCTTCCTACAAAAACGAAGTCTCCATTCTTGCGCACTAAATTAAGGGCTGAAAGAACCAGGTAAACTTAATAAATAAAGAGTTTATCTCCATTTTATATGTTAAATACAGTATTTATAATAATTTCTATAGGATGAAGAACAAGGGAATTGAAATTAATAATGATAAGGTACAATCAAAACCGGTTGATTCAAGTGATACCAATTCTGGGCGCGTCAAGAAAACTGAACCTTTCAAATTTAAGGCTAAACCTTTAGCAAACGTTGTTAAATTCAATCTCCATATTGATGCACGTATTGAAAAACGTAAGATATACAATGAACAGAGAAACTTACGTAAGCAAGAAGAAAAGATACGGAAGCAAAAAGAAGAGGAGGTACGATATACAAAAATTTTTATTTGAGAAACGATGATCATAAGTAAATTCGAAATATATTTAAAATTAATCAGGAACGTAATAAACAACAAATTCGTCAATTGAGAACCGAATTAGTACACCATGCAAAACCAGCACCTAATTTGTTACAACCTTATCGTCCAAAAAAATCAGATAAATCTTTAACAGAAACTGTTAAATTTAATTTTCATACTGATGCACGTCTTGAAAAGCGTAAGGAACAGAGAAACTTACGTGAACAAGATGAAAAGATACGAAAGCAAATAGAAGTGGAGGTACGATATACAAAACATTTTTATTTGAGAAACGATGATCATAAGTAAATTCGATATATATTTAAAAATTATAATCAGGAACGTAATAAACAACAAATTCGTCAATTGAGAACCGAATTAGTACACCATGCAAAACCAGCACCTAATTTGTTACAACTTTATCGTCCAAAAAAATCAGATAAATCTTTAACAGAAACTGTTCAATTTAATTTTCATACTGATGCACGTATTGAAAAACGTAAGGAACAGAGAAACTTACGTGAATAAGATGAAAAGATACGAAGAGGAGGTACGATATACGAAACATTTTTATTTGAGACACGATGATCATAAGTAAATTCGAAATACATTTAAAAATTATAATCAGGAACGTAATAAACAACGATCCGTCAATTGAGAACCGGATTGGTACACCATCAAAAGGTTTGCGTCCGTCAACAAACAGAAAAGTACCTGTTTCACCACTGATTGGGGAGAAAAGGCCAAGCATTAAGTGTAGTAAATGGAAAGCTAAAAATTGATTAATGTCTTTGGTCAAATTGAACTAAATAAAGCATTTTTAAATATATTTATAGTTATGTAAATGCAGTATTACCTATATTAAGAGGTTCCTTAATGTACAGTGGGGTGTGCTAACGCCATCACGTGCAAATACATAACTCCTAAACTCGGGCCAGTTTGTACGTTAATATCATACACCGTTAAGGACGCCCGTAAGTATAAAAATATATATATATTACTGTATATTATGGACCAGTACCCTAGGTCTTGCAAATTTCAGAGGTTTGGCTCTAACGCTCTATACTCCCCTATTATTTGAATTTTTACTATTAATAAAGGGTGTTTAAAACTTATAAAATAATTAGAGTATTGTTATATATATTATCATATGGTTATATATGACCATAGTATCAAATAAACTATATTGATTTATGTTGAGTTTATTTATAGTATCAAATAAACTATATTGATTTAGGTAAGACGAATAATAATATAGTATGGGTTGTCTATTGAGTATTGTATGACGTAATAACTGATGTTGAGTATAGTGTATGAAATTTACTATACTCTGTATGTATGTAACATTTAAAACATGTATTGTATTATTAATTTGCAAAAGAGTAATTAATATAAAATGTGGATTTCATTTTTATTTAATTAATGCAAATTTTTACTTTTATAATTTACTATTATAAAGCTATTCTAACCAATAAACTATTCTAACTTTTAATGTAACTTTAACTCCTGCTCCTTCTTAAGGTTGGACAGTTCCATTAAATGAACTTCACATTCTCTTAATAAAATTTCACGTTCTTTTAAAGCTAGTTCCCTCTCTCAAAATTCAACTCATTGAAATTTAAGTTTAAATTTTCTTTATTTTTATTATCATCACAATCATAATCAGAATCAGAAATTGTGACAATTATTTTAGTTTTCTTGTTAGAATTTGCATGTCTACATTTCACAGTTGATTTTGTAACATTCGATTTTTTAATCTGTGCATTAGCTAATATATAAAAAGTATTAATAAAATAAATTATAATTAAATAAAGTCATAATTTTTAATTACTTTTACGTTTGTTAAACTGAACATTGCGAATTATGGGTCCTTTGTCTCACCCTCTATTGGATATATTGTATGTTTTATGAATTTTAATTGCGCTAAATCAGGACCCTGAACATTACTAAAACAACTCAGATTCTGTATAACTAAAATTTCAAAATGTAATATCTCGATCAATATTACACCTAAAAATATAAATTATATATCAAAATGTTCGTCTCGTTGAGACGAATCTAACAAACTAAAGATCATCAAAATCCAATCACTAGATCCCGAGATAACAAAATTTGAGTTTAAAATCTATATATACAGTCAGACCGCCATAATTGCATACCCCTTGGGACTATATGCATAATTTTCAAAATAGTACATTTAAAGAGGGTGTGCATTTATAGAGGTAAAATAATTAGACATCATATAAGCTTGAGACCAAACCAGAGGGTGCATTTAGAGAGGATATACATAGTGGGTGCAATTATAGAGAGTGCAATTATAGAGGTCTGACTGTAACTTTATACATTTGGAACAGAAATTAATTATAAGGTTTATACAAATTCAGATCTGAGTTTTTTTAGTAATGTTTGCAGTCCTGCTAAATCTTTCTTTATCCAATCTTTGCCCTCTACAACCAATAAATGGAAATTATATTTATTATTCTATATTATTACAAAGAAATTAAATAAAATATTTACAGTAAAATTGCTATTACTATTTTAATTTAAAGTAAATATTTATATCTGTAAATGCTGCTTCTACATTATTCCATCTTTCAATATGATAAATTATTGTATGTACACCTTCTTCACTAGATTGTGGTTACTCAACCAGAGTTAATGAATAAATTATTATTTTAATAGCCACATTTTTAATAATATATATTTCAGATTCTTCTATATCACATAAATTTGGCTATATAAAAAATTGTTATAATTTAGTAATAAGAATAATTATTTATTGAAGGGAATTTTGTAAAGAAATCTTTATGATAAAAATAAATTAATATATTATAAAACATATTTGGAAAATAAAACTAGTATTAAAGAGAAAGATGAATATCAGGAAATTTTTTTAGGTGTAACCATATGATGAAAGTATAAACTTATGAAAATGTGTATAAACTTATATAGGATTACAAATTCTTACTATACATGAAGTTAAAATTAAAACCTAAAAGTCAAAATTAAAGTTAAAATAATCAAAATTACATTATATCATATGATTTTTATAATTAAAATTTAATATAAAATTTTAAATATAAATAACTCTATCAATATTAATATTACAAATATAAAATATATATCATTAGAATCCTCTTAATGAGTTAAATCCAATTGCGTAAAAATCATAAAATCAAATCACTGGATGTAAAGATCATTAATTTTGAAATTTAATATTATTGTTTACTATAAAATCATATGATTATAACATAATTTTGACTATTGAGAGGCCCAAATCAAAATCATTTTGACTATTTTGACCATTTTAGAGGGTGAAATTAACCAATTTTAGTTTTATGTATAATTTTTACTACATCTTACATATGTAATTGAACTTACTAAAATCATTAGATAAAATGCGTAAATGTCTCAAGATAATTTTTTTAATAATATATTATTATTATTTGTACCCTTTCTTATTTTTTTCAATTTATAACTTTAAAATCAATTTGGTTTAAATATTAACAGTTCTATTATAAATATATTTATATAAGATATATTCATTATACTTTATCTGATTTGTCTGATATATGTTTAAAATTGGTATAGTATGTTCTTTTTTTAATCATAGGAACATTGTTAATATTCTTTTTTTCTTATTTTTTTTAGAAACAGTATTTTTTATTTGTTTGTATTTTAAAAACTTTACTAATATTTTTTTTTTTTTAACAAACTTTAAATGGAATAATACAGTAATTATAATAGTTTTAATATTATATGCAAAGTGTAAAATTTATTTATAAAAATTAAATATCAAAAAATAAAAAAAAAATAAAAAAAAAAGAAAATCATTTAAATTCTTTTTAACTATTTTCTTTTAATGATTCTACTGTTATTATCATTATTATTAGTGTTTATAACAACTTCATACTTATAATACTTTCTTTTGGTTCTGATAATATCATTGATCTAGTATTTTATTTTTACGTATATTATTTAAGATTATAATAACAAATTAAAATAAATTTATTTACTTTAGTTATTGGAATTTTTTAAGTTTATAACAATTTTAATTTATAATTATTAGTTAAAACAGAATCTCAGGTTGAGTCAATAATTGATATTTTTCCTTTCAAATAATTAAAAGTGTCAAGATAAGTGAACCCTTATAGGATCCTGCTTATAAGATAGGTCACCTCAGGTTTAAGGTAAAAATCATATATAAACTTCTTTGCAGATCCTACTATAAAAGAAAATTTTATGTTATATTGTTATAATTTTTTTTCTTTTTAGCTAATTAACCAATAGAATTTAAAAAAAAAGTAAGATAAAAATTATTAGTAAAGGCCAATTTTCTACAGTGACTATATATGAAACTGAAATTGGTTAATTTCAATCTCCAAAATAGTCAAAATGGTCAAAATGATTTTGACTTGAACCCCTTCAAAAGTCGAAATGGTCAAAATTGCGTTAAAGTCATGTGATTTTATAGTAAATAATAATATTAAAATTCAAAGTTAATGAACACCGCATCCAGTGATTTGATGTTCATGATCTTTACACGGTTGGATTCAGCTTATTGAGAGGATTCCAATGATATGTATTTCATATTTGTAACATCAATATTGATGGAGATATTCACATTTAAAATTGGTT
Organism: Oehlia diaphana; assembly: GCA_003833135.1. Classification (NCBI taxonomy): domain Eukaryota; kingdom Fungi; phylum Glomeromycota; class Glomeromycetes; order Glomerales; family Glomeraceae; genus Oehlia; species Oehlia diaphana. Next base: position 8,356 of record QZLH01001823.1, read on the forward strand.
AAAATTTTATATTAAATAATACTATAATTTTTATAGTAAACAATAACTTTAAATTCAAAGTTAACGAACTCCGCATCCAGTGATTCGATTTTTATGATCTTTACGCGGTTGGATTCAGCTCATCGAGAGGATTCCAATGATATATATTTCGTATCTATAACATCAATATTGACGGAGATATTCACGTTTAAAATTTTATATTAAATTATAATTATAAAAATCACATGATTATAATGTAATTTCAACTTTTGACTTTAATTTTGACTTTTAACCTTCCCAAGTCACAATATTTCTACTTTTGGGCTTTAATTTCAACTTCATGTATAACAGTGACTTTTATTATAAGTAAGTGGGATTCTGCTCTTACTTCAATAAATAAGCCAAAACTAAGGTAGTTGAACATGATACACCTGCCCAGGAACGATGAAATTATGCTGTGATAAAATATGAATTATTTATGTACTAAAACAAAATTATATGACATAATTTTTTAGAAAAAATTACAAATTATGTGATATTATTTGATAAATTTACGTAATTATTTGATTTTATGCATGATAAAAAATAGATTTATGTATAGGCAAATTTATCAATTTTATTAAAATTATATATTATTTAACATAAATTTAAGCCATAATTCTATTAAAATACATCATATTTAATCTTTTAAGAGAATCCTGAGATAGATTTTGCTTATCACTATTTAAAAGAGAATTATATATAGAAAAGCTTCGTTCAACAGTACAACTTGATACTGGCAATTAGTATTCCGCAAACGATTCAGTCAAATCGAATCGATTCAGATTTGATTCATAATTTGATTCGATTCAATTCGAAAAATTTGATTTGCAAATCGGATTCGAATTTCAAATCCAGATTTGAGCTTCAAATCTGAATTAAAATATAAGATTCGATTCGATTTCAAATCAAATTACGAATCAGCCTAAACTAATTTGATCAAATCCGAATCAAATCCAAATCAAATCCAAATTGATTTGATTTGACCGAATCAAATAAATTTGATTTCAAATGATCGGATGACTCATGATCAAATCACAATAAAATTAAATCTAGTGATCTACATCACTACATTAATAACAATTAATATTGCAAATAAAAGATAAATAATTTTTAATAAGTATTGCTAACCAAAAATCCTTGTAAATTTGTAATATAAATAATAAATTAAATTATTAAATTTGAACGAATTCAAACTGAATCGAATCGAATTTCAAATCAAATTCGAATTTGAATCAAATTTTTAAACCGAATCGAATCGAATTTCAAATCAAATTTGAATCCAAATCAAATCGAATCAAATTACGAATCTGTTCAAATGATTTGAGATTTGATTTGATTTAATTTGAATTCAATCAGATCAAATCTAAATCAAATCAAATCAAATTTGAATCAAATCTCGAATCGGATTTAAACTAATTTGTCTCGGATCCGAATTCAAATTTTCAGATTCGATTCGATCGAATCAAATTCTGAATCTATCCTAATTTGGTCTAATTCAATTCGTGCGGAACACTACTGGCAACCAAATGTAATCCAAAGTAATATTAGAAAGGATTGGCAATTGCATTGCCTTATTTTCCCAATATTGATCCAATTCTATTTCACATAAAAATTCGTTATTTAAGCTACAATAAATTTTCCATTCCTGTAATAATTTATCAAATTCTTTAATTGCATTATATTGCCAGATATTTTTTCGTAAAGCATCTTCATTACAAATAAACTTAGAATCAAAAACTTGGCAAGCATGAAAAAGTTGTCTACATGGATGATTAGGAATATGTGCAGCAAATTTTTCATAAGCTATTGCAAACGCTGTTTGAAAAATTGTATAGAATTCATTTACATCAAATCGAAATTGAATAATTAAATTTTCCAATACAGAACCATATTGAGTTGAAATTCTATATGTTTCAATGTATGCAGTAAGTTGTTGAAGTTGTAATTCAGCAAATGGAAAAATGGGTTTTTTTAACTGCTAGAAAAAATCAAGATCTTGAATAAATTCTTTATCATAGGAAGAAATGAAATTAATATATATTGTAATGAGTCCTAATTCTTGTGCATTTTATAAGCAAGTATTAATAGCCTCTAAAGTACGATATCTTTTGTTATTGTTGAATTCTTCTTGAAAAAAAGAAGGCAGAAGACAATATGATTTTTAGTATATATTACCATCTGAAACTAAAAATTGTTACGTGTTTTATTATATAAAAAAATTTGCATAGTGAGAAAATTCCATGCATTTTCAAATAAGCCATATATCGACCTTTTCTAGTAGGAGAATTAATAAAAACCTCTTTAATTTTATCTAAAAATTCTTTTAAAATACGAAATTAAAGTAATGTTCTTCATGTATCCCTATAAAATTTTTATAAAATAATAACATTATAATTTTATTATTCAATATTTTAATTTACATTTTCATTTGATATATACAATAAATATTCTTAACACTATTGCTATCATATTATTCTCAGATATTAATTATCTTTTAATAATTAACCTTTTTCCTTTACATTCTATATAACCACACCTTTTTTAATTATATAAAATTATCTTTCATTCTTAGATCTGATAATTAAAAAACATACCCAATAAGATTTAAAATATATGCACAACATGGCACATGAATTAACTGAGATATTAACATTGGGAAATTTTTTAGGGTGCAGAATTGCGGAGAACTGCAAAATTTGCAGTTTTCGTATTTTTTTGCACTTTTTTTGACACAATTCTGCGAAGTTCTGCAAATTTTACAATTTTGCAGATTACTGTAGAATTTTTTCACAAAATTTGTAAAATTCTGCAATTTTACAGGTTTCTGAAGATTTATTAAAAAAATTCTGCAAAATTCTGCAATTTTGCATGTTTCTGCAGATTTATTAATAAAAATTCTGCGGTAATCTGCAAAATTGCAGAATTCTGAAGAAACTTTACAAAAGAATAATCAATCAACCAATTACAATTTGCAGTTTTACTAAAAGTTAAACTTTTTGACTTTATTTAAAGATTAAAATTTTATTGTTTTAAAATTTAATTAATTTTAAAGTTTTCGAATTTAATTAAAGTTTTTCAAATTTTATTAAAATTTAAAGTTTTTAAATTTTATTAAAACATATATTTATTTAATAAATAATAATTTTCTTTACTGAACCTCAGAATAATATGTACTTCGGCATTGATGGATCTAATCGGTATAGTGTTATATTTTTCAGTGTAATAAAGTTGCGGACAACCGTAAAGTTCAGTTTTAATATCATACCAGCGAATAAGAGCAAGTTCGTATGGCTCTTTAAGTGGCCCCTGAAAGAATTTAAACAATAGTAATACCTTTTAAAAATAAAAAAAATTGTTAATAGTCAGTCAGTCCTGGCGGTCTTTGGTCGGTCTTTAGGAAATTTTGAAAAGTAAAAGGATTATTTTTTGCAGAGCAGCAGAATTGATTAAGGGCTGAAAATTGGTAAATTTTGGTCTTAGAAAAGATAGAACAAAGTTTAAACTTTTTCATTTATTGGTTTTTAATTAACTAAACTTACTGCACCTTAAAATTCAAGGACACATTATTTGTAACTTTCCTGAAGACCGAGCAAAACTGAAAATTTGCATTTTTCTAATTTTCTTCATTTACTTACTTTTCCGTACCAGGCTCCTTTATTAGAGCTATATTGATCTTGATCTTCTGCAGGTGTCACTACAACATTAGCAAACCATTCTTTACCCTGGAATTCTCCTGTTATTCTTAAAATTTGTCCATTTTTCAGGTAAAATTTGTCATTTTTGGACTCCTGCGAAGATGTGTCCAAGAAAATATCTAACGTTGTAATTATCTGCGATAAACCTTCAATGAAATTTGAATGTGGTTTATTCTCATTTTTTTTTCACGATTCTAATTTTTGATTGATGCAATCTAACGATAACTCCCAAAGTACTTTACCAAAACTTTCAGCTTTACGATGAACAAGTTTTCTATCTGAAGGGGTCAATTCTTTACATTTTACCTATAAAATTTATAATTTTATAATTAATTTACATTTTATTATATTTATTTTAAAGAAAATCAAAATTTTCAACTAATAGTGTTCACTAGTTGTTGCATCATATTTTTCCTATTTGATAATCAATACGGGTTTTTTACATATGACTTATGCAGTATTTCGTATATCTCTGTTGATAATCCGTTCAATGCACCATATTTCCTAATGGCGGGTACTGAATATAATCAAATAAATTAGATTATACTATGGAATCGAAATTGACAAAATAAAGTCAATTCTCATTGAAGTCTGGATAAAAAAAAAATATTTATTTTCAATATTATGTTGCATAACATCAAAGAATGATTACCTGCATGATACCGCCAACTATGTAGCTTCGGAAAACTGCAATCCGTAGTAGATAATAGGGAGAATATCATTTTAAAGTTGGTGCACCAATCAATGATCAAGTCCTATTTTAATTAAATATCATAAATGATAATCTTTTCAAAAGAAAAAATTGATAATCTTCGACTTACTTCAAAAATTTTCAAATCTTTTTCAGAATATAACTTCTTTCTGCTCATTATATACATTCTACTAAACTTTGCATAAAGTTCACAGAGTTCTTTGCAGGTTATTTCATTCCCTTCAAAAATTTCATTCAAAGCAAAAAGGGCAATTTTCATTATGTTACGATAGTCTGACGCAGTAAGTATATGTAAATATCCTAATTTATGGTAGAGTTTAAGACCCAGAAAGTGAGGAATTTTTCAAAGCCATTCATTAAATTCTTTTTGTAGTTCTGTTCCTCCAACTATCTTCAAAATATCTTGTGTAAATTCCAATTGGTATTTGAAAAGTCTAAGGTCAATATGATGCATTCGGTTAGGAATGCAGGCGTCGTAAATATTCAGATTTCTGTAAAAATTTATATATGTGCGTAAAAAAACTTACATCTTGGAATTAGTTGCAAAAAATAGAAAATAGAATAA
>QZLH01001825.1:7082-22073 GCA_003833135.1 Oehlia diaphana
AATGATCTTTGCTCCCTAAGGTGATGCCAACTTTTATCTTTAAAATAAATTTAAAATAATTCGTTTAATACATGTAGATGTTTAGGAATCATCAATTATATTATTAATATATAATTTTATAAGTTTGATAAAGTCTGATATAAAAAAATTTATTAAATACCTGTAGATGTAAGCTACATGAATGAATTTATATTCATTTGAAAGAGAAAATTGAGGTCTATCTAATAAGTCTAAAATTGAATGAATTGAATCACTGGATTGTGAATAATTACGTCCAATATTTTTATTTTTGATTTTTAAATTTGATTTGACTTTGATCGTTAATTACACCTCATCCAGTGATCCAATTTTCCTGATCTTTGATTCCTACGATAGAGCAAGTTCTCAGCTTTCAAATGAATGTAAAATGATAATGTTAGCATATCTCTAGGAATAATAATGCACGATTTTGTCACCTGCATAAAGTCCGATCTGAAAATTTTATTTCTTACCAAAAAATGCTTTCATAAGAGAATCCAAAATTCTTTTACTTTATTTAAAAGATTTTATTTGCCATTTAAGGATTTTAGTAGAATAAATCTAATAGAATAATTTTAAAAGATAAAAAACAAATATATAATTAGTTATTTTGAAAAAAAAGAATATCTTATTATTCATTTTACAACTATTTTACATCATAATTATTTTTTATTTGCATGTATTTTTTACAAAGAAAAAACAATAAATTAAAGCTAAAAATTATGAAAAAATATATCTTTTTTATGTATATAAAATTTAAGTTTTTTCTTTTACTTACCATTTAAAAATAACTGCTATATATGCTTATAAACTTTTTGTAACATTTAATAAAAGTGAATAGAAAAATGATGAAAAAGTGATGGGCAGTAATGGGAAAAAAGAAGTGGTTATTACCATTACTTTTAAATATTGATTAAAAAAAATTTTTTTTATTTTTTATTAAATTTGAGTTACATAAATATGTAACACATATTTAATTTAGATTTGTGTAATGTTAATCTTACTAAAATATTGAATTTTTATAAAAATCTTAATTTGACTAATTCCAAAAATTAGCACATATGTAAACATTTTTTTTATTGGGAATCAGCTTCGAAGTTGGATACTGAATCCCATAGCTAAGTTTTGAATTTTTTTTTGAAACTGTTAAAAAAATGTTAATTAAATATTTTTTATTATTTTATTATAGGGAATCAGCTTCGAAGTTAGGAACTGGCTTCCATAGCTAAGTTTTAAAAATTTTTTCAAAATGATTAAAAAAATGTTAATTAAATGTTTTTTATTAATTTATTGTAGGAAATCAGCTCCAACCTGGATACTAGATCTCAGATAAAGTTTTAGTATTAATAATTTTTCTGATTTTGTATTTTTATTAATTAATAAAATTAAACTATTAAATGAAATTATTGTAAAATAAATAAATTTTAATAAAAATGTATGTAATCAGAAAATTTCTTATTGTTATAAATTTATCAAAAAATTATTAATCGATATACTGATATGTCAAATAGTAAATATTTTATTGGTAACTATTAATATTTGATTGTACTCTATTTAATATTCTGATTGGTACCTAAGTATCCTTTTTTTACACTATTTTTGGCAGCAATCAGGTTTACTGATTGGTGAAAATTTAAAAAAAAAATAGGGACCAATCAGATGGAATTCGGTCATCTAATTGGTTCCTGATTTGATATTATTTGACTAGTATTATATACATTTTCTCAGTCATAAAGATATGAGTGACTTTTTTTATACTTATAAAAATACTACTTTTGATGGTCTTACAGGAGGTGAAAATATTAAAATAAAAGTTATATTATTTTAGTAAATCAAAAAAAAGGTTGTTTACATAAAAGTAAGCATTAACTGTTATATCTAATCATCTATGATTTAACAGACAATAAAAGTAATAAATGTAATTTTTAATAAATCAGTTATTTAGGTGAAAAAACTAATTGTAGAAGCTGAGAAAGAGCTGTATACTAAGAATAATAAAACTATAAATCAGGAAGAGCTGTATAAGAATAATGAAGCTGTAAATCAAAAAGAGTTATGCAATAATAATGATAATACTGAAGATAAGCTAGATTATACAAACAACAAAAAAGAAAACTTGGTAAGTTCAATAACTTTAATCATATACTGTATATTAATTTATATTCTATTGTATTTATATTAGATGTTAAAATGAACAAAAAATTATGTGATGAAGTTTATTATAAATTATTACCCACTATGTTTAAAATTAACAAATCAATTCTTTACAAAAACTTAACATTTTTAATCAATATAAAATCGATATCGTTAAGTTTATCTTAACGGTATCATTTTGATATCATTTCAATATCGATATAATATCGATATGATATTGAAATAAAGTATTATCATTTCGATATTATATCAATATTAAATTAATATCGAAATAATATCAAAATGATAATTAAAATGATATCGAAATGATATCTTTAAATTAAACTTAAATATGTTATTTCGATGTCATTTCTATTATCATTTTAATATCATTTCAATATTAATTTAATATCAATATGATATCAAAATGATAATACTTTATTTTGATATCATATCGATATTAAATCAATATTGAAATGATATCAAAATGATATTAAAATAATATTGCTTGAAAATTTAAAGTTTCTGTAAAGTTCAAAAATCTCAAGATTACTGGAAAAAAAGTTATATTTAAAGGGATGAAAATGGAAAAGAAAGATATAAAATTATGATAAATGATGAGCTCACTAAAGTGATTAATGGACTTAAAAGATTGAAACTTACTGAAATTTTATTGCTTAATCTATAAGGCAGTAATTTGATTCTTGACTTAAGATTTTAGTTGCCTCTTGTTTTAAAGTTTTAATTGTTCAGTCAATTTAATTATTCAGTTTGTAATTATTCAAAGTTTATCCAATAATAAAATTTATATTTCTTTTTTCAAATCATATGGATAGTTTAACCAAGCATATATCATGTGCAGTAAAACATCAAATTTGAACTATTGGACAGTATAAAGTAATATAAAATCAAATACTTTTTGTTAAGGAAGTGCTTATTTTTATTTTTAATAAAGTCAAATTGTTTAGAATTAGAAGTGATAGGATTGGTATACATTTTTAATAATTTTTTTCTAGTTGATTTAAGTGCTTTTTTACATTTACATATATTTTTTTTATAATAAATATTTTTGACACCCAAAGCATTTTTCTTTTTTTTTACATGAAAATATGTGAAAAATAATTATATAAAATTTCAAAATTTTATTGGTTACTAATGTTAATCATCATGTGAAATCTAATTATCTGATTACAGTACCATGCAATATGAAAATTGACTGACCACATTATTCGCAATAATAAAAAAACTTTTGTTTAATAATATTTTTTAATAATCAATTAATTTTATTTGCCTAAACAGTAAATATATTAAATATAATAGCATATATACAGTGTTGTGACTGGGACTGGGACATGTCCTTAGATGGGACAGGACGGGACAGTCCAGGACTTGGACAGGACATCAAAATTTTGTGTGCCACTATCCCGCATATATAGTATAGCACAAATTATGAGTAATGTCAATTAATCTGATATACAGAAGAGTTTAGAGTAGGATAATGGTAGCAAAGTTTAACAAGTAATATTTTTTTATGATATGCAATAACAGCAACATACAATTTAATATGCTATATCTTCTTCTTTATTTGTTTTTATCATTCATTATATCTCTCTTATTTTGTATAATTTTATTATTTTTGTGAACATAATAAAAGTTAAATCACAATTACAAGGTTGAAATTGACACCCATGTAAAAGATGAATAAATATAAAAATACTGTATATATAATATAAGTAAATAAATATAATATAATAGATAAATATAATAAGACATAGTTACTATGCCATAGGCATAATATTATGTAATTTAAACGAATTTAAAATCCCTAATCATTTGTTGTTGAAATTCCATACATTGCATTATCATATCATGTTGCTGTTTTTGGAGCTGCTGTCTCAATGATTGCTCCATTTGATACTGATTCTGTTGCTGTTGTACTTGCAACTGTCTCAATTGCTCCATTTGATTCTGTTGCTGTTGTTCTTGAAACCATCTCAATTGCTCCGTTTGATTCTGTTCCCGTTGTTCTTGCAACTGTCTCAATTGCTCCGTTTGATTCTGCTCCCGTTGTTCTTGCAACTGTCTCAATTGCTCCATATGATTCTGTTGCTGTTGAATTGCTGGCTGTTGTATTGCTGGCTGTTGTACTGTTGGCTGTTGTACTATTGGCTGAGGCATAAACATTACAGCTGGTTTGGGTTGAGGATGTTCCTAATATAAAAATCAATAATTAAATTAACTTAAATACTTGACGCGAAAAGTGAGGTTTTTATAATTACCCATTGGCTTATTCCGGTATTTGTATCATGATCTATAAAAAAATATTGTTAATCTTGTAATAAGTTTAGCTAAAATCATAGTAAATACATACAATAAACTCGGCCATTGTAGTCAACCTAGAGCGGAAGGACAATGAAATTTAAACTTTATTGATCAAACAAACGAATGTAATTATTTTACTCACGTATGAATTCCATCCGGGGGGCAAAGGAGTACTCATTTCAATATTGCGGTTCACTGAAAAGAAATAAATATTATTCAAACGGGTAAGGAATTTTTATGCCTTTTATGTCTTAAAATGGTTAGACAAGGAGTTTATTTTGAAGTTTTACGATGATGTATTGGCAAGCACAAATGCAGGGGGTTGTTACAAATTTTTTGCATTTAAAAGTTTCCGTACATTTCTATAAGATCACGTGACTAAATGTCTAACCGTCACCGGTTATGTAATTGGCGTTGTTCATACTTCATATTATCTCGACGAGGTTGGTGCTTATTCATCACCCTATAAGTGCAAATTATTTATAGATACGCCACTTAGTTTTGTGCTACATTGATAAACAAGTATTGGCTCCTGGTGGCATCCGATGCCCCTTATTGTAATTATGCAGGTCAAGTTAGCACCGCGTGTGGGTCAAGAATGATGCATTTGCGCCTTTGAACAAAGACACGTATAAACAAGGTAGAAATATTATGTGTTGTAATTATTACGTAAAGTTGCCATGATAATTTTCAATTTTATTATTGTTAATAAACACAATACGTACAATCACATGACTTAATAAAAAATTCGCAATTCGATATTTTTAATGCTCAATAAATAATGTTGATGTCTTTTTGTAATGGCCCGCCAAATTCTTCCATTTTACAATTCATACTCTTCATACTCTTCATACTCTTCGTACTATGTATGTAACCATAGTGAAGTTTTCGATTGTGACCATTTGGGATTTATCATTGAGTTACTAATATAGCCTTAAATTTTCCAAAAGTAAAAGGTTGATAGCTAAATTCGGTTTTGATAATTTATTAATTTGTGGTGACATTTTTTGGTAGTCTCAAAAATTAGCAAATCGAAATTGGACAAACCGAGTACCTATTCTGACTAGTGTGGAGAATCCCGAAAAATTTATAAAATTTAATCTTGCTCTAGATGAAATGTTTATTACTCAGGTGAAAAAAAAACAGTGGTAGTTTTAATAACCGCGTTTAAAGATTGTATCAGTCAGCTCGGTATTAACAATCAGGATTTAGCTTCTCTTGTCCATGTGTAGGTCATATCGTCCGGAGTGATTAGGCGTGTTTGTTTATCCTGAGGTGTGATTACCTTGGATCCGAAGCGGTGATCATCAGCTCGGACTGTTTGAATAAATCTTAAATAATATACAAAAAATGTTGTTTGTGGACTGCGTAATCGTAGAAAAATTTCCCATTAAGGAATTAGTCGATTCTAGTTCCAATGTGAAATTAGTTAGCCAAAATATATTAATGAACTGGTTCTCACGTAACGTAAACACGCATTATAATGGAAGCAATAACGCTATACGGGTGGGTTACTCTGAAAAAAATAAATAAATAAATTGACAATATTGATTATACGTTACAAATCATATTATACTTTGTTAGAAAATTTAATTATTTTTCTTTTACTATTAATGTATTCAGTATATCCTGGTTCAGTCTAAAGTTTATATGACCTCTAAAAATTTACTATCTATAAATACACTGCAGTACATTGACTATAAAGAGCAATTGACATTATTAATAAAATTTTCAGTATATAGAATAAATTATGGGTCACTTTTTTGTTTTACGAGTAAATAATTTTCTACTTAAAATTTCTCACACATACTCTGTTCGGAAATCGGTGCGCCACAAGAATCTCCAAATAACCCTACCCACCATTCATTATTCTTGGCAAGCAAGCTTAGAACAAACAAAAGAATTGCTACTATAAAACCAGAAATAATAAAAAGAACACGTAGCATCCCTTTACCCAAATCGAATAAGTTTCTTCCCTCATAACAGTGACATAAAAATCCCAACAAATTATTAAATGTCCATATAGAACATATCACTGCGATAAATTTGCTCCGACAAAAAAACCCGGTAGGAGGTGAATAATATGCCAGAGCTACTGTTATCCAAGGATAAATTATTGATGCAACGGCAGTTAACGCAACGGTACAACGTTTATGATATCTATCCTCATCACTTGGCTGATCCATTACGATTTCTACCTTTTGCAACTCTGTATTAGGAACTTGCTCGTATTTGAACTCCACATTAGGATCTTTAACTATCAGACTCCCTGAAATTCCTCTCCTCAATATTGCTGGGATTGTCCAAGACAATAACAATGGTATAAATGGCCATTCATCACAGACGACCGATTCTGTCACCATAGATATTCCTGCCAGTATACCGACTATTATGTAGTATGCTGGTAGCAATGAAGAAAGTCTCTCCAGTACTGAGGCTTTCGCTGTACAACGGTCTACATAAGTTTTTAGAGTGTATTTCTGATTTTTGCTCAGTGTTAGAGAACGGACTCCAAAAGGTCTATAATTTAATGGGTTTCCGGATACGTCTGTAAAAAAATCGGCTTGAAGCCAATATATACAGCGTGATTCCGGTTCACTTCCTATGTTGAGGTTAAAAATCAATCCAACAAACGGACACCCAAGGCAAATCAACATCCATGCTAGCTTTTTCGTAAAACTATTCATCGGTGATTCTCCTATAATTAGGAGAGCGGGTAAACAACCCGTTACATACTGAGGTATAGGATCTAATAATACATTTATTAACTGCACAATACTCAATTTTTCTTGTTCCATTTATGCAATATACAAATAATAAATGATAGCGATGTTATAAGAAATTCACGATTTTCTTGATGTCAAAAGCTCTTAGAAATGATAGCTTATATAAATTTTTTACAAGGTTTGAAAAATTTAAATCTCGATGTAATAACCAATTTACTAAATTTAAATCATTAATAGATGATCTGGCCTTTAATTCTATGATAAAAATGATGAGATGGTTTTCTTCTAAGAATAAATTAACAAACTTAAACATTCAATCTATCTCAAAATGGTAATATAGTTTTTGATTAAGACGTTGTTAATTGTCATGTTCATACATAAATATTAAGTGATAGACGATCTGCTAATCTAAATTTCTTTATTTAAATTACTTTTACATCCCATTGTTGCGCATTGTACATTTAGTGAAAGAGAATCAGTTTTTTTTCTATTATTAAACGCCTAGTGCATAAATAGTTCTGTCGTGAAATCGTAACAAAAGAAATTCATTTTGACAAAATCAAAACAAAACGAGGTTCAATTTTGGGTTACTTTGAAAGGATTTAGGCAAAGATCGATATCTTGCATTCAATGCATTCTTTTTAATATTTCATTTTCCAGTTTTTTCAATTAAACTAAAATTAGACAAATGTTATCTATTCTGAATTTGATAGTTTTTTATGTTTTTTCTTATGTTATATAACGATAATTTTCTAAAAAAATTTTAATAAGTGAATCGCCTTTCTAAGACTAAGTAAACATGTTCAGCACACTCAATATATATACATCTTCTATTATTATCGTAAAAAAATAAAAATCCAAGAACGATCTTGAGTATAAAGCTTAATATTATTATATATAATAAATTTGGATACAAACCGAAGAAATCTTATTACTAGCAATATATGTATCTACTAATCCCTCATAAAAAGGAACTATCATTACAAATCTTTAGGTATAACAGGAGTAACACGAATGAAACAGTTATGTTTATTTTCACATTCATAAATGAAGAAAAAATAGAAATTTTCCTAAATTATAATCCGTTATCATTAGTAACATAAATTTCTAAATTTTTTTTAGTCATATGTACGACAACTGTCTCATCCAGTTGATCCAATTAGTTACGAAGAGGCTTCATAAGAGACTTTTATAATAAAAAAATGGAAATATTTTTTATGGTAAAACCCAAATTTTTATTGTTTACAGCAAAACTCAAAATATGCGAAACACTCAGCAATTTTTGCTGCCGGGAACTTGCCGGGTTCGCGGGTTGTCGGACATTTTCGTTGGTTAATCGTTGAAAAGATTTTAGAAGGCGTGCCATATAAAAGAATAGCAGAACAACTAAATATCAGTAAATCTTCTGTTTCTAAGGTATTTTCACATTTCAAAAAATATGGGTGTGTGGATTTATTCTTGTTAGGAGGACGATCAAGAATTCTTTCAGTTGATGATATCAAGTATTTAGAAAATCTTTTGAAAGAAAAAGTAGATTGGTATATATGGGAATTACAGTCTGAAATGGAGTTGTGGTTAGGCCGTCATATTAGTTATAGCACCCTCTGGAGAGCAATACATCGTCTTGGTTATTCACATAAGCAGGTAAAAAAAAAATTTTCACATAGTTTATTCATTTTTCTATAAATGCAATACTATAGTCGATTTATTTATTTTTCTAGTTATCCAAACCAGCAAGAGAGCGTAATGAAAATGATAGATTAAATTTCATAGTACACATGTCTCAATATTCTCCATTACAGCTTGTATTTACTGATGAATCAGCTTATGATCGAAGAACGCTTTCTCGCTGTTATGGATGGAGTTTAAGGGAAGGCGCGCATATAAATCTGTATTTTTTGTTCGTGGAAAAAGATATACAATAGAAGGGGCACTATGTCTTAATGGCCTTTTGGCTTATGCAATTCAAGAAGGTCCTATGAATAGTAATGATTATAGTGATTTTGTTGAAAATGTCTTGGTAATTAATTTTATTATACTTTATGTGTTTACTTTAATAATTATATGATAATAAATATGTTTTTTTTCATTCAAGCTTCCTAAGATGAATGCATATCCGGGTCCTTATAGTGTTCTGATTTTAGACAATGCATCAATACATAAAGGACAACATTTACTTGACATTTGTAATGCAAAAGGAGTACGAGTTGAATATTTGCCTCCATATTCACCGGATCTAAATCCAGTATGTATTTCTATAAATTTACAATAATTTTTTTTTTATTATTTAAAATATTTTTTATTAAATAGATCGAGCAAGCATTTTTTTATATAAAAAACCATTTGCGTCAAAATCGAAGTTGGATTGAATCTTTGCAACATCCTATACAAGGTTTAGATCTTGCATGCATGGCTATTAATAAAAATTTATCTAAAGCATGTCTTGAACATAGTGGATACATGTAGCAATAAAATATCTTTTATTAATGAATATAAAAACTCAAATTATTAACATTAATTTCTATTAAATATCATCAAAAAGATCGTTAAAATCAATAATTATTGTTTCTATATCAATCCATAAGTCGATATGTAAGTCAAAAAAAACTTCTTCAATTATTTGTTCTGATAAAAAAGTCTTTCCATCTGTATTATTAAGTGAAGATTTAATGACAAATCTCTTTCCCTCTGGAGGACCCATTGGAAATACATATTTAATGAGATCTTGAAAGGTCATCCCCTTAGTTATTTGAATATTCAACTTGTATGGTGATTTTTTTCTAAGATGCACAGTAGCCAAATTAGGTTTTATTTTTTTTGATAAAATTGGAGTTGCAACTGGCGAATTTTTAATATACTGTATGTATTAAAATAATAATTAATACAAAACAAACAAAGACTATAAAAATATAAATACCATCAGTAGAAATATTATTATTGTGATCTTCCAAAGGTCTTTTAGAATTTGGATACCGGTAATTAATTTTATCAAAAAGTTTAGTTAATGGTGGATGAGTTGCATCAACTCCATTGATTTTAGCAATCTAATAATATAAAAATAAAATATGTTAAGTAATATTTAAATATTAATTATTTACTTACTATTACTCTTGCCCAAATTATAATCATCTCATTATTTAATTTAAGATGACGTCCATCTTCTGCAATTAAACAACCTTGAAGATGATGCTCACATTTAGGAAGATTTTTATATATTTCTAATTTTGTAATATCCAATAGTGTACCAGAATCAGATTCTGATATCTGAATTTAAATTAAAAAATTTTATTAATCACATATGTTATGAAATATATAAATAATTAAATAAATAATTATAGATACACGAAGTTTTTTTGATACAGGTTCCTCTATACCATCATCCTCAATCACAGAACTTCCATAAATTATTTCTTTTCCCTTATATTTCCTTTCAGAATATACACATAATTGTATCTTCTTATTTTTTCTCCATTCTGCAACAAATGCCACAATAGAATCACTTGATTTTAAATTAAAGTGATCTGCTTTAGGATTAGAATTTTTTTGATAATATATGAGACTAAGTTCTATTTTTCCCCATTCTTTTGGAAGGTTATGAGATAAAATCTCTTCTTCAATTTGACCAAATGTAACCAAATTATTTAAATCATAGGGTATGTCAATTGCACCATCAAGTTTTTTTCATGGTTGCTTAAGTTTATTAAAACAAACTAATGGAATATATCCTAAATCAAATTTGTGAGTTAGTATTTATAAAAATATTAATTAATTATATTATTTACGTAAATCGGGTTTTGATATTTTTGACATAGATCATACATCATTTGGTAAACTTGATGGAGTAGGTAGTACAGTACTTTTCAAAGCAGTTGAATCAACTGTTAAATCAAAACAATTTTCTTTCACAATAATACAATCTTCATTCACAACAATTTGGTCTCTTACAGCAATACAATCTTCTTCCACAGAAATTTATTTGGAGTAAACTGCTTATTTATTGTATCTTAGATATATTTGAATAAGATAAAAACATATTTATTGTAAAAATATAACAAATTATATAAATATACCATTCTTTTTGACATGGTATCCCGTAGTAATACACTTTTGACAAATATTTACATTATTTGGAATTAATGAAAAATCAATTTTTGAAGAAACATTAGCAAAAAATCCAATTAATAAATTCTAAGTCTAATGAATGTTTTTGATTTGTAGCGCCTTTTTGTGTAAGAGGTTTATGGCAAAAATCTACTATATAGTCACGTTCAACTTTTTTCCTTTTCTATATAACTACTCTTGCTTGACAAATACAATCTTGACCATATATGCTTTGACAATCTAAGCAAATAAGGCAAATTGGACAAGTGTTCAAACGAAAGTTCAAAAAAGTCATTATTCAAATAAAACAAATAAGTGATAAGGAAAAAAATTTAAAATACGTTTATTGGCAATTTTATATATTATATATATATAATTTTTACGTGTTATATGCAATGTGTCACGTGTTTTATTTATTTTTCGATTTACCGCCAACTTACCAACTCGCGAACCCGGCAAGTTCCTGGCAGCAAAAATTGCTGAGTGTTTCGCATATTTTGAATTTTGCTGTAAATAACTGCATAGAACTTATAAGTTATTAATTATTGATTTAATATAAGTAGGCAAATTGAATATTTTGTTATTTGACATTATATACAGATCGCGCTTTATAGTTAATGGTATCAGGTGATCTTTATTTTAATAGTGACATTTCTTGTGATTCTAATTGTACTATCTTGAAAAGGAAGGAAAATTTTATTAATTTAGTTAGCTTTTATGCGCTAAGTATAAGGTGTGTTTGATATCAAATTGATATTGAGTCAATATCATACAAACAGTGGTCATTTATATAGAGAAAAAAAAAAAAGATTCAGAAAATTTTGATCATGATCTGAATTAGCTGAAGTTAGATATTTAAATCCTCTATTGTTTTTTTTTGAAAATTTGGTAAATAAAAAAAAAAATTAGAAATTAGTAATAAACCCAGAACCAGAATAAATTGTTTATTGTATATTTTTGGTAATTTGGTATAAAAAATTTAACTAAAAATTAGAATAAATCCAGAAATGTACTAACGTAAAATTCTGATTGGAATTGTATTTTTATAATTTGTATTGATGTATTTCAATTGTTATAAATAATTTATTGATTTTAACGCTAAATAATTAAAATTTTTTTGATCAGTATTTAATTGACCAGGATTGTATTAGAACTGGGTAGTATGATCATCAAGAATCATTTTGAATGTACATATGATTCTGATGAATTCTGATAATCGCTAACTTTAATTTGAACGCTAATTAATCACACTAACTAAAATTGTATTTAAATTTTAAAATCAGAATGTACCATTCTGAAGTTTTATTATTCAGTTATTAATAAAAAATAGTTCAAAAATATACCAAAATATTTAATATAAAAAAATTCTGATCATTATTAATTAACCAGAATTATATTAAAATTATTAAACTTATTGAAATTGTTGATAGTGATCAAGAATATATGATAATAAAGAAATTGAAGATAATAGTGAAAATGATGAAAAGCCAACAAATATTTCAACCAAAACAAGAAAAATTAAAAAAAAAATTAATTATTAAACATTATATATTATTATAATATACATAATTACAAATTTCCCTTAATCTTTATTTTAGTACTTTTTTTTTTTACTAATAAAAAATTACATTAATTGATTTATTGAATAAATGATAAATTTACAATTAATTCTACTTATTTTTTTATTTTATATAATATAAAATATGAGAATATACTTATCTGTCAATGGAGGTCTTTACAAAAAACGTGATTGAGATTGAAATTGAAATTTAATATAGAATTTCAATCTTACTAACATATTAAGATTGAAAGTTCTATATGAAATCTCAATCTCAATCTCAATCACGTTTTTTGTAAAGATCCCAATGTGTATTACAATGAAACATTTACTATATTTTAATTTTTTATTTTTAGGTTTCAAGGTACTATTTCAACATTTTGAAAGTATTAGAACTTCAAAATTATTATTTTTTTGATATTATATGATCGTAATGCAAATTGTGGTGAATTTAAGTAAATTTTTAGTAATGTTATGCAAACATAATGCAAATTGGGGTAAATTTTAGTCAAATTTTTAGTAATGTTATGCAAATGTAATGTAAATTATATAAATTTTAGGTAAATTTTAAATAATTAAGTGAAATTTAGGATAATTTCGGTCAATTAGATGAAAATGTTTTACCAATTTTAGACAATTGAGTATAAATGGTATAAATGTAATATTTTTAGAGATAATTTAGTGAAATTTTGCAATAATTTTGGACAATTAAATGAAATTTAGTAGTAATTTTAAACAATTTAATGATAATTTAAAATACTGATTTAATAATTTTACATAATTTATTATATCATTTATTAACTAATGCATAATTATTATTTAACAATGAGAATCTATATTAATCTATATTTATCAGATATCCAATAATTTATGAAAATTCTGCATCTCTATTTCTTCATATATCAAATGTTCAATGCTGAAGTAAAAACTGGTGAAAACTTATAAAAATAAAGTAAAGAAATATTATCAAAATGTTGAGTTTCATTCATCCAAAAACTAAGAAGCCATTAAACTTAAAAAAAATAAAAAAATAAAATGTTAATAAATATTTCATTAAAAAAAAAAATAAACATTTTGAAATATATCTTTAAAATATTTCTTTTCATTTCTTCACTCCATTTGGTTTTTCTTTTTTCTTTCCCCTTTCATTTTCTCTTTTTTCTTTTATCTTTACCCTTCTCTTTCATCTTTTCCATTTCTATTTCCATTCTATTTTCCTGTTCTTTTTTCCTTTAATTTTTCTGTTTTTCTGTCTCTTTTCATTATTTCCATTTCTTTAATTTACAAAAAAAATAAAAAATAAATGAAACTTTAAATAATGTTACATTGTAATAAAAAAATGAAAATAAAAGAATTTTGAAGGTTCTTATATTTACCTTCAAAATTCTTCCATTCAGAAAGTGACTGGAAAATAAACTACAAAAAAAAAATAAATAAAATGTTAGGGGGGTGACACATATTACATAATTATAGGTTTCTTATAAAGCTGACCCCCCTCCCTCCCTAGTTAGACTTGTTATTCACGTGATTTATTGTAATACAATCATTATTAATAGATATTGTTCTTGATTTCAAAAACTCCAATATAGAATTCTCACTTTCATGTATTAAAATTTAAATGAAAATTTATTTTAAAAATGTATTTAATAATAAAGATTTGTTTAAGATAATATAAAGTTGAAAGATTACTTTATAATGTATTTGAAAGTATTTTTTTAAAAACATTTATTTGAATATTTTCACAAAATTCGAAAAGATAATGATTTGCAAAAAAATCATGATCGTACACCCAATGTGACTGATTAATACGCGTTTTACGACACGCTCTTTAGCATATTCTTTGGTCCTTAAACATGCAGACTTTCTAACTACACCAAAATACAATAAATTTTATATTTATAAAACACCTACAAGCCAATACCAAAGATTCTGCAATGCTTTTGGATATCATCGTATGGTGAATACAAAAGATCCTATGTTTCCAAAAGTTAGTCTTTGTATAGAATGTTCTGAGGCGTGGAAGGAAATTCGACATAAGTCTCAAGAAGAAATCGAAAATAAAATTAAAGAATACCTGGCAATCAAAGTTCCAATTCAAGGTTTTTTACAAATTAATCAATCACAACCCAGCTG
>QZLH01001826.1:10790-22067 GCA_003833135.1 Oehlia diaphana
GTTATTAAAAATAGCCAAAAATCGGCAATTCTATACTAAAATAGCCAAAAATCGGAAATCCTATTTTAAAATAGATAAATCCGATTTTTTTTCATTTGACCTGTGTGATATCGGTCGGTCAAAGGCTTCTGACCGACCGTTTAACTGACCGGTTTGACTGACCGTTTGACCGACCGTTTAACCGACCGTTAACTAACCATTTAATCATTTAACACTTTTTTTACGAACTTAATCAATAAAAAAAGTTGTTATAACATTACTTTAGTGGATTTAATCAAAAAAAAAATACTAACATTTTTTCTTAATTAAATTCATTAAAAAACGGTTAAACGGTCAGTTAAACGGTCGGTTAAATGGTCGGTTAAATGGTCAGAAAACGGTCAGCCAAAATGGTCGGTCGGTCAAAGGCCCTTAACCGGTTATGACTGACCGATAACCGACCGTGACCGACCGTTGCCATCCCTAGTTATCTACAATACTTACCAGCCTCAGAATGGTAAACATTCCGCTTGGCTCCTAATAAAGAAACTGTGTTACTGTGTTAGCCAAACTCTGGGATTGGGCTAAGCAAATATCTTCACTGCCTTCTGAGAAATGAATAAGCATATCGCTCATCTGTCACCTTAAAAAAAGCATGCAAGGAATTGTTCATGTTCTCAAAACTGATTTTCCAGAATTACAGATCAAGGAATATCATGGTAAATCTGATCTGGTGAAGAAGGCTCATGACTTTAGCAACGTAGAAGAATCATGGAAAGATGTAGACCTAGTTGCCTATATTAGTACTCTAAAGATAGGAGTATCTTGCACCAATCCCAAGTTTGAACGAGCATTCTGCATCTTTAACAGTTATATAAAAATGAATGCTAAAATGAATCAGATGTTATTCTGCATGTGATATATCAAAGACTATATATGTCATATCGAACAAAGATTGTCTAATATTCCTATTACAGAGAAAGGATTATTCCAATGGTTGCTGAATGCCAAACGAGAATGTCTTTTCCGAGAACTTCAGAATAGAGGAATATTTCCTGACATAGACTCTATCATCCGGAATAAGGATGTACCAACCATTCGATTATGGGTAGTATTTATATTGGAGAAATTCCGTTCTCAGAGATTATTTGGTTAAAGAATGGTTGATTTTTTTCGAAAGGTGGGTATTATCATTTCCATTATAGAACCTTTTCCTAAATACGATAAAAATGTTACATCATTATCTCAAGTTGTGAAGTTGAATTCTGCTACTGTTAAGGTAAAGAAGATATCAGCAATAACTAACGCTAATATCCTCAATCATAAAACTGCTGAATTATTGGAAAGCAAGTCAAAGAAGACTTTAGAAGAGATACGCTCTTTAGACCAATATTATATTGCAGATTGTTATAAGATTTCATCTGAATCATTGACCGAAGAGTTCATCTCAAAGTATGGGAATTATAACCATATAAAATGGTTTAGAGCTTATAAGAAGTTACGAGATGCTGGTACTGACAATGAAATGGCTGTTGAGGCTATCACCCGTAAAGATTATAGAGAAGATAGGCTTACAACTATAACTCGAGCTGAGAGGTATTGGATTTGTCTAGAATTATTAAAAATTTGTATACTAGCTAGAGATATCGATGATAGAGCCAGATATAAATCTGATGTTATTAAGATGCATCTGAATTCTCCTAAATCAATATCTCATTTCCAGGATTTACTAGTTCTCAAAATGGTTCAGGTATTTGACAATACAGATGCATCATGCAGAGTTAAAAAATTAGGATTGAAAACAGATTAGGCAAAATTTGGTTTACTGAACTTAGCACTACATGCAACTTATAGGTTGAAATTTAAGGCTGTAGATAGGAGTCGTAGGTATTACCACCTAGATGGATCATTTGATATTAAAGATGCTCTTAGATTACCTTTATATCAAATGGATGAAGAAATTTATTGGGAAAATGGGCAAGATACTTGGTATGAATATAGTAAACTCCCACCCGATGAATTAATAGATAATTTTACTATTTCTAGCAAAGTGGACAATATGCAAATTACAGAAGATATTCAGGACTTATTTGATATATGCTAATACTATTCAGTATATGTGTAGCCTTCTGCCATTTTTATATAATATAATTCTGCAGAAAGCTACATCTATTGGTAAAAAAATCTATTCTTGCATCACTTCGACCAGGATACATAGTCACATACAGTACTTCTGAGATACAGGCTTCTGCCAATTTTATATGTCTAATAAAATAATATTTTATTTGCTTTCTTTCTGGCAGAAAATTCAGAGAGGATTCCTAATACTCTGGACCAAGCTAACTACTAATCCCCAAAGAGGTCGAGACTCATATTTTCATCATCTGACTCAAAAACTAGAGCTTCATAGGTTCTGGATAACTCTGAAGCTGAGCCTTTAATTATAACCCTATTACCTAGTATTTCGATCTGGATCGAATCCGTTAAATCTCTTTCTAATGAATCTGCAAATAGTTGTGAAGAAGCGAAAAACAAGTATTTATGGATTATAGCACTACTATCATCTGATTCAGAAATTGGAGCTTCAGAGATTTTGGGTGTAAGGGTTTCAGTCCAATACTTCTGCCTCATCCGATAATTTAGCAAATGAAATCTACCTGAATGATCAGGACAATATCCTGTAGTAGAAAAAGTATATTTACGACAACCACTAACAAGGCAGGGTTTTTTTTCTATATTTTTTTTATACAATTTCCAGTGCCTATAACACCCAGTGGTGTCACAGCACTTATTTCCACAAATAGTGTTATTCTTCTTAATATGTGTGCAAGTAAAGCGAGCTATGGTCAAAAATGC
The DNA here is from genome assembly GCA_003833135.1 of Oehlia diaphana. NCBI lineage: Eukaryota > Fungi > Glomeromycota > Glomeromycetes > Glomerales > Glomeraceae > Oehlia > Oehlia diaphana. The sequence goes on from QZLH01001826.1 coordinate 13,626, forward strand.
TAAAGCAAAAGTATTTTAGAATATAAAACCTCTTTCATTTTTAATTTATAATAAAATATGTATTTAAATTATAATGAGATAAAATATCTTTTTGTACTTACGTTATGGACATATTAGACCAATTGGTATATGAAGCCCATAAAAAAATAATAACTCCAAATCTAATTGCATGATAGTTGTAAATAGACCAGTGTATCGTAAATTATTATATAGTGGCTATATATATTGGAAAGAAGAAAGGCTTTTGATCCTGCCTTTACATGATTTACCAATATTAAAAAGATATCTCTCTTTCATCTCCTATCGTATTTGGAATATCGTATCAGAAAGAAGTTTACTAGCAGAAGTTAACGAAAAAATATATCTATTGCAGATTTTACTCAAAGCTAATTAGCACAATTTCACTTTATACTAACTATTAAAATTATGCTGGGAGTGTGAAGAGATGAAAGCTTGGAGAAATAAGGTACTCATGAAATTCCTCTATCATCCAAATTTAGCTCCTTTGAAGCATAGACCAAGTACTTTATATGAAGAAATATTAGCTCTAGTGCAAGTATTTTATTAAAATGTTATTAGATACAGATGGATTTGTTTATAGTCTTGGAATGGCGGTTTTTTAACTATATATATTTTTTTCGCATATCCTATCTACTCACAATTTTCAAATATATATAAAAGATACCCCGGCTGGAGCAGGTGGCTCAAAGAGACCTCCCATAAGTTATATATTTTTTTTCCTTTCTCTAACCCTTCGATAGTTTTTACCAACCATGGGATAGTGAAATTACGGAATATTTTTTTTGGATTGAACTTTTTCTCACATAATATAATCTAAATACCACAGATTATCTAACTACTATATATAATCTACATACCACATAATGTCTGCAATTACAACCAAGTTCGTTACAGACCATCAACTCACCAATGAGATGAGTATCGAAGAGCTCAGTCTGTATGCGCCAGAAATGCATAACCTCTTGGGAGATAATAGAGAGAAAAGGTGCCAGGCTCATAATCATCTTCAAAAAGGGTATAAATTTAGCAAAGGACAGGCATTCGCATTGATTCCTAACCAGAAAATTGAGCAGTACATAAGTCAAGTACTGATCTTAGAGGAACTAGGATTAGAAGCTGAAGTGAATATAAGTCTAGTATCTGAGAATGCCCCAGAAGGTAAGACTATTAGAGAAATAGCTCAGCGTATTATTTAGGATAATCTTAGTGAAAGAAATGTAAAAGCGATATTTAGAACCTTAGCCAAACTGCCTCCAATCCTATCATTGCCTCATCACATTTCTCCAAGCTTTGAAGAGAATTGCAAACCCTCAATGTTCCAGAAAAAATAATCTCTGCTACCAAGATTCTGGAGATAACCAGAGTATCTAATAAAATCCAACAGGAGCATACTGAGCAACGTAAAAATGAAGGACTTCATTATCCAGACCACTTCTCGTTAGAATTGGTTAAAGAATGGCTAGATTTATATGTTGTATCTAATACACCTGATAAACAGGCCCTAGCTGATGTAATGATCATGCTCTGTATCCGCCCTGCTGAAATTAAAAACTTGCGTATGGCAAATGGAAGGTGTAATTAGATATGCAAAAAACTGAGGCCAACAGGATATTTCTCGAGTGTTTAGATCACTGGAAAAAAATGAGGTGCGGGTAAGAGAATTACTTACATGGATTCAGGAAGCAATTTCTTTTGAACAGTTAAGAAACCTCGAAAAGCCTGGATCGATATACTTAAGTTCATTTCTGAAAAAAGATGAATATATTCCTAAACCTTATGAGCCATTACTTTCTAATTACTTGTGCAAATTAGAGGCGGTGTTTGCTTCTGTAGTACATGAGCCTAAAAATCTATCAAAAGCCAATACTTATGCCAGTGAAGCACTTTGCCACTGTCCTGACAATCATACTTCTCTATATGATAGATATACTATAATTAATTTCAGAAGGAGGGGGCAACCTTATGATCAAGCAAAATCATTCTGGATTTCTGATGAAAACTAATCACATAAATGAGTTAAAGGGGATCCTAGAGGGAATGGGTCAGGAGGACTGATAAATCAGTCTGATATCATTTATTGATTTTATTTTTTTGTTCGCCTAAAGATATGTCATATATAAAATATCACAAAAATGGTAACCAATCAAAATCAGTTATCAGATACAGAGAAATTAGCTGAGATATTTGAACTAGATAAGCAAAATGCAGAGGTGTAAGATCTGGAGCAGTGATCTACCAGCTCAGCTAATTTATTTTTTTGATTAAAGATACAACATATAATACAGACTATTTAGCTAGAGTCGCTTCGCATAACGCATTTAACCATCTTTTATTTACCAGAACTATTAGAACAGATTTTATATTTTTTATTGATAGATAAATCCTTCTATCCCAGCCCTATTTGTTTCTCAATTGTGGTACAGATGTGGTGCCCTATTCTATGGAGACATATTGAGCTAAAGGAAAATGATCTCAAAGCAAAGAAATTCATAGAATTAGTATGTGGGAAACAAAAGCCAATTTATAGCTCAAAACTAACTCATCTCGAAATTCTATACTATAATCCACTTTCAAGTAAGAAAATTGAAGGTATCGTAAGAACATGCCCAAACATAATTCATTTGAATTTCAAAAATTATGTGGGTTTTAGTAATAGAGAATTAAATCAGCTTAAACATATCCCAATCTGAGATATCTTAATTTATGTAGTAGTGGTATTATAGTAATAAAGCTTTATATGAAATGGTGGGATCATGTCATAAAATAGAATATCTAAATATTTCTTTCTGCCAAGGCATTACTGATAGATTTTTAATCAAAATTGCAGACAGTTGCCAAGCATTACAAGAGTTTCATTCTGCTTGTGCACATTTGATTTCTGAAAGATTTATAAGTTACATCTTAAATTCATGCCCAAATTTACGAAGATTCAGTATTCTGAGTAGCTGTCAAAGAAAAAATAGATGTGATATATTAGTAGAAAAACTTCTTACTGTAGAGAAACACCTTAATGTAGAGAAACGTCTTAGTGTAAAGTATCTTGATTTTGGTAGGTGTGTTTACGTCACTGAGACTTCAATTTGCAATGCCATTCATTCCTATTCAAATCTTCAACATCTTAACCTTAGTTTTTGTGGAATTACTGATGTAACTATCAAAGAAATTTCTCATTTGTGTCTTTATTTAAAATATCTTAATCTGAAGGGATGTGCTAATATTACTAAAGAAGCTATAAATCAGCTTGTTTTACTTAATCCAAATATCCATGTTAAGGATTTCATGAATTCTATGGATATGTGAGCTGAATTAGATTAAGAGATAAGACAGATATATAACATTTGACATAGTGTTGGTGATAATCTGAATTCAGTTCTACCTCAGTTATATCAGCATCTTAGTTTCATAACAGTTGACTCTGGTGATGATCACTACATTATAGCTATGAACAGATATTCACTGACTCGAGGTAATATTTCCACCTTAATATTGAGAGCTGGTGATAGAATACTAGACAATTAATCAGAATGGTACCATACTTTACCAATATAGCTGATCCAGAGCGGGCTATGAGGCGATTCTCATGATCATCAGCTTGGAAGATTTTTGCTGGACCACAAATTGTGACAAAAATAGGCCGATCATCAGTCAGGTCTTGTGCGATATAATAATTTTTGCATATATATTTGAAAAACATATTGACCTTTATTCTTTATTTTTTTTTTCCAAACGAATGTGAGAAAATATGAAAGGGGGTCTAGTTGCAACACAGGACCAGCTCTAAAAGTAAATAGTTACATTAAAAGCATATGTTATGAAGGGGGCTGAGGACTTCATAATTTCGAGATCTATAAGAGTTAGCTATCTTTGTGTCTTGCAAGTAAATCTCTATATGAAAAGGTATGAGAAATCCATTTATATGTACTTTTGCTTTAGCGCCTTCAGCTATAGAACTTTTGGCATCAGACGACAATGCTATTCACGCCTCATACCTCCTTAACTTTTTCCAGTAAGATATAAAGTATATAGTGGTATATGGAAGTTCAGCCAACATTTCTCAAAAAACTTTCTCAGAGAAAATAATGTAAAATAAGGTATGTATATGCTAGAAGTTATGTATATATGAGAGCGAAGTTTTCTCACTATGGTTCTTATATTTAGGAAATGAAAATGATAAGTGTCACCTCCAGGATGGTAAGGATAAAATAACTTACATAATCTTACCCTGCAAGGAAGATAAGGTCGCTATTCTCAAATTTGCTGTTAAAAGTCTATTAGCAAACCAAGGTTACGAAGCTTTCTCCTCCAATTTCAATCTATACGTGAACGATCCTAAGGAAAATAAACTCATAGAATTAGGAGAAGAGATCTCTAAGTATTTCGATAAGCCTCTCATTCAGGATCAAATTCACATTCTCATAAAACCTAAGAATAATTAATATTTTTATTCGTATTATGCCATGTAATAGTTTTTATGTATTGCAGAGTTGCCTCTGGAAACTAACGTCTTTTATTTCATAAATAAAGTATATTCTATCAAACGTATATGAGAAATGGATCACGTGAAATAATAAAATGCCTGTGCGACATAAAAACCTATATTAATACCAGTGTTCCCACCAGAAATACTATTTTCCTTTGGATGTAACACTATTTTTTACTGAGCCATATATCCTATAAAAGCACCATATCTATTATCACTCTTAGCTGTTTGATCATAGGAGAAAGCCTTTATGAAAATGCTTTCAACGTAAAAGTTAATAAAACAGAAGCGGTTAGTGAACTCAGGGACGCTATCAAGGAAAAAATTGACAATAATGTTAAGGCAAAAGATCTTAAACTATGGAAAGTCAACATTTCGCTTGAAGAGTCAAACAAGAAATTTAAACTCATCAATACAAAAATAAACGTTAATATTAAAGAGAATCTTGGTGGTAAGGAACTTCTACCTCTTTCGAAGATTAGTAAACATTTTACTTTCAAGCCGGCTGACGAGCACATATATATAATCGTACAGTATCCTGTTGAGATGAAAGAAGTCCACTGTACCACAACATATGGGCGTAAGACAGAGAAATTCTTGTAGGCTGTAACTCGTGGGCAAATAACTTTGTCAGCTTTGCAGATGAGGCTTTGAACTTGTTTTACTTTTCTGGACGGAACTGAGGATGAGCATATTGTCATAAATCATGAAAGTGGAAAGAAATGTATTCATTTGGTTGATGATGAGAACTTGGCATGTATAATCTGGTCTCAATGGTTCAAAGTAGACCTCCCAATTGTCGTAGATACCTGTAAGTATTATTAGCCATGTTTCTTCATGATATTTACGTAAAAGATACTAATCTTGTATTTCCATAACAGCACAACAAGTTAACAACCATTCTTCTCGTGAAGGTTTGATAAGATGAAGACGCTCTTCAGTTTGAAGGCAGATAATTATAATGAACTACCTACTTTTGATGGAGGTGTTAAGGATATGCCAGAAGAAATCTGAAATCAAGTTATAGGTGAATTTTTGAGATTGTATAAGACACCCCAACACATCACTAGTGCCAACGAGGCTACCCGTTGTGAATATATTTCCCATATTATTTTTGGTGTGGCATCAATATATGGAGGTGAAATAAAGGTTTATCTTCAGTACGAAATCTCAGGGAGTTATGGCAAAGGTCCTGTTGATTGGGCTATAAAGATAGGGAATATCATTATCACAATCATCAAGGTGAAAAAGGAGGACATCAATCAAGGAATTGCATAGAATGCAATCCAACTACAGACATCCATCCAGCGTAATTCTAAAAAATGAACTTATGATATGGCAGGTTTACAGAAAGATGTAATGTACGGGATTGTATCAACTACTGTGGATTGGGTAATAATCAAGCTAGTTTCATCTAGCTCCGATAATAACAGTGAAGGAAAAGTGGATGTATTGTTAAGTTCGTTGTCTTCTTCTCCATTACCAATCAATAACTCTATTTTAACCTGTGAGGACTTGGCAAAACCCTATTGAAAACTTGTTTGGGCAAATCAAGTGGGTGTTTGGTAGTCAGATTGAATCACAGGATTTATCGAAGTGGGTAAAAACAGAATAATAGAATAGAGAGTTAGCATAGACATCATGTATTACAGACTACATCCCAAACTTTGTATTTATTTTTGCATGTATTATCGCAGTTTTCAGAAAGGTGCGATCAGCCTGATCAACCAGTTTCACAACAAATAATATTGATCTTTGTATAACATTATTTTTTAGCCAATTATATTTTTGAAAATTTACATATTTAATGGTTTTATATATAGAACTAGAATATGCGATTTGCTGGGGAACTTTGTCTCCCAAACATAACATTTATAATTAAAAAAATACAATTGTGTGTAAAATATAACCGAATAATAAAATTTTAATATAGTTAGACCCTATAAATAATTATGTTTTTAATAAGGTTGTATACAATTTTTCTTAAAAATAATGTTTTTAATCTATATAAGGATACGGGAAAATGCACAATTTCATATCACAAAAATGCATCATTTGCATAATTTGATCATAATTAATGTTGAATTTATAATTTTATATTGATTTGATCACAGAAATTACATAATTTGAGCATAAAATTTACATGATTATATTAATGAATTTACTTCTTAAATTACAATTACTAATATTAGTTGCATTTATATGAATTTGATTTTAAATAATAATATTTTATTAAATTATTAAATCAAATATAAAATAAAAAAATCTTTAGTATCATGTGATTATAATTGGCCAATTATATAAATTAATTTTTATCATTTAAAATAATGATAAGTTGTAATAAGTGTTCTAAAGTTAATACAGCTACAAAAAAATGAAATCTTATGAAAATTAATATTCAAGTGGAATAAACCCGCCTGTACAACCTTAAATTAATAAATGAAGTTGATTTAATTTGTTCAAAGTGGAGATATTACGCTTTAAATTAAAAAAAAATAGAAAAAGAGTTAATATCATCAAGAAAAATGCAATCTTCTCTAAGCAATATACCTACATTCATAAAAATTAATATTCAAGTGGTTTCAACCCACCTGAAGAACTTTAATTAATAAATGAAGTTGATTTCATTTGTCCAAAGTGAAGATATTACGCTCTAAATTAAAAAAAAAGAGAGAGTTAATATGATCAAGAAAATGCAATTTTCTCTAAGCACTATAGCTACATTCATGAAAATTAATATTCCAGTGGAATTAACCCACCTGAACAACTTCAATTAATAAATGAAATTGATTTCATTTGTCCAAAGTGGAAATATTACGCTCTAAATTAAAAAAAAGAGAAAGAGAGTTAATATCATCAAGAAAAATACAATCTTCTCTACTAAGCACTATACCTACATTCATGAAAATTAATATTCAAATGGTTTCAACTCTCCTAAACAACTTTCAATTAATAAATGAAGTTGATTTTATTTGTCCAAAGTGGAGATATTACGCTCTAAATTAAAAAAAAGAAAAAGAGAGTTAATATCATCAAGAAAAATGCAATCTTCTCTAAGCACTACATCTACATTTATAAAAATTAATATTGAGTGGATTCAACCCACCTGAACAACTTTTAATTAATAAATGAAGTTGATTTCATTTGTCCAAAGTGGAGATATTATGCTCTAAATTAAAAAAACAGAAAAGAGAGTTAATATCATCAAGAAAAATGCAATCTTCTCTAAGCACTATACTTACATTCATGAAAATTAATATTCAAGTGGTTTCAACCCACCTGAATAACTTTTAATTAATAAATGAAGTTGATTTCATTTGTTCAAAGTGGAGATATTACACTCTAAATTAAAAAAAGAGAGAAAGAGAGTTAATATCATCAAGAAAAATACAATCTTCTAAGCACTATAACTACATTCATGAAAATTAATATTCGAGTGGTTTCAATTCTCCTGAACAACTTTCAATTAATAAATGAAGTTGATTTCATCTGTCCAAAGTGGAGATATTACGCTCTAAATTAAAAAAAAGAGAAAGAGAGTTAATATCATCAAGAAAAATGCAATCTTCTCTCAACCCACCTGAACAACTTTCAATTAATAAATGAAGTTGATTTCATCTGTCCAAAGTGGAGATATTACGCTCTAATTTAAAAAACAGAAAGAGAGTTAATATCATCAAGAAAAATGCAATTTTCTCCAAGTACTACACCTACATTCGTGAAAATTAATATTCAAGTGGTTTCAACCTGTCTGAACAACTTTCAATTGATAAATAAAGTTAATTTCATTTGTCCAAAGTGGAGATTGTAGTGTATTTTGAAAAAGAAGTTTAATTTAAAAAAATTTTATATAAAAAATAAATGTAATATAAAAATTAAGAACTGAGTTGACAAAAATTTGAAATAACATGAATTTCAAATTAATTCTTACATTAATTTAT
>QZLH01001831.1:7793-21876 GCA_003833135.1 Oehlia diaphana
AAAATAAATAATAGAATAGTTGAAAGAAGACAAATGTGTAAAGAAAAAGTAGGGTATATAAAAAGTGTATATAAAAAGAATGTGTAAAAGAAAAAAACACGTACAAATGAGTGGATTTAAAAGAAAGCTTAAATAAACTTTTTAACGCGTAAAGAAAAAAATGCGTAAAATGAGTTAAAAGAAAGTTTAAATAAACTTTTAAAACATGATCTTGGTGGTCTACCACAATAAAATCATTATTAGGTAAGAAGTATTCAATATTACGATTTTGACCATCAATATTATATGATTGGCCATTGTGCCACTACGTGGCACAATAACGGCCAATCATTTAACATCGACGGTCATAAATCTTCATATTGAATACTTCTTACCCAATAACTATTTATTAGTGAATGAGTTCTGCACTTTTGCACTTGAGTGCTCAGTTGTAGAAGTTGCATTAGAAAAATCAATTCATAGTAAGGTTGGTTTATGTTAATTACTGAAGAGTAGGGCAAATTGATTTCTTAATATTAGCTTGCAGTGGATTTATTCTCAGAAAGTGAACAGTATCAGTATTTAACTTATCAAATTCCTTAAAGGACTCAACAAAGTTGATACTGCTTTATGAAAACAGTCTTGGTAATGTGTAAGATTACATACAATATTAGATTTTATGGTTGTATGTATTTTAGCTTGATCATGAGCACGTTTAAGTTCTCTGAGTTTATTCAAATATGCAATTTTGTCAGGCCCTGTATATAAAGGACTACCAGAAGCAAAGTGTAATAAGTCATCAGGTATTATAAGAAATTTATGAAATTTTGCTTCTTGACTGGAGAAGGTGTGAATTTATGTTGATGAATGAGTAGTTGAACTTGACAGGTGTGACTGTTGGTGTGATGTTTAAGTGATGGATTGACTAGTTTTGTCATATTGATTGATGTAACAAGTGATGAGACTGAAAATTGCCCATTATAGTAGTGCTAGATGCAGTTCTGGTTGATGATATTGCAACTGATGGAACTGAAGTAAGTTGTTTTGAATTAACATGGGTGATATTTTTGCCATTATTACATCAGGAAGTTTTTGCAGTTTAAAAACTGCAGAGAATTCTACATAAAACCATCATAGAAATTCCAAGTGGAACCAAATATATTCTGAATATCTTGTGATGAAGCATGTGGAGTGGATTTACAGAGTTCAAGATCATCACACGTGAATTGATATTGAGTGATTTGTAAAAATATTGATTAAATTATTAATACTCACCTTAGGAACTGAACCAAATACCTTGATTATACTATTGAATATGTCGTATCTCACAATCTAATCATTATACTATTAATTTTTTTGGTAATTACATAAATTATATTTTATATTTATTCTAAGCCACAAAATAAATTCATTATATAATAAAATATTTGTACTATATTCTTTCTATATTTAATTTATATTTGTATGTTTAACTAGCACTGTTATACTGTGCTATTAGCAATTTCTTGGCTCCGCAGTAATATCTGCAGATGAATCCCACATATACCGCTAAAGAATTCTATAGATTTCCAATGAGATTTTACGATACATGATAAAATCTCAGAAATTCACATATTTCTACCATGAAATGTGTGGTTTTGTGTGGATACTTGTGACTTGTCCACACAATTTGATGTATAGAATTCCACATGTTTCTGAACTAACCTATGTGATTTTTGGTGGATCAATCTACCTAAAAATTTCCTGATATAGGTGGTGAAAATGAAAAAATTGGTGTGGGAAAATTATAATGTTGCACAATAGGAAGAAGTGGTGTCCTTCTATAGCGCAGGTGTTTAATATGTTTTTTAATGAATTGTGAATTCCAAAATAGGAAACAGTATTTCTTCACTTATATTAATTTTTCCAAAAAAGTTAAGGATTTAAGACCTTCTCTGAAGTGGGTGAGTTCTTTTTATGGTGTGAAAATATGTCTACAGGCACGTTGAAATCTGGCCTGTTGCTTTCATGCAGTCTTAAGATTTTTCAAAGATAAGGGTCTTAAATTTTCTATACATTTAAGATACATATAGTGGAACTGCAGATGAGAATACCATCACATCCATCTACTACCTGATAATGGCTGGTGTAAGAAATACCTAAGCGTCAAGAGAATATTACATTTTTCATTTTCCACATCAAGCATAATAAAGAATATTAGCGCAACAAGTTTTTTGATTTTTGAACTTGATTTTGGATTTTTTTAATGCTCTTTGCTGTGTTGGTTTGAGAAAATTTGTAAATTTCTAAAAAATTTAATTGGTTGCTTCATTATAACGAGTTTTACTATTTGATTGGTTATGATTTGTTATATCATGTGTGAGAGCTGACTGTTCTGTCATGGTATTTATACAGTTCATGTTATATTTTTAACTCAATTTTCTCAGAGTATAATCAGCCAGTATATAATATTTTAATTATGGTACGATATTATTTGAAAGGTAAGGTATGATTGATTATTTATAGGTACGATCAATTATGTATAGGTACGATTCAAAATCATACTGATATAGCGGTGATCACATTTTTGGGTACTCAAGAGGCTTTTTTTTTGAACCACATTTTTAATTCATACCTGCGAATCACAATAATTTATCGTCAAATTTTTTTATATATAATGAGTTTTGTTGATTGAAAATTTTTTTTCTTTCTCTACTTTATTAATTTTTTCTTCACTATTATTATTATTATTATAACAATAAAATATTTTGCTAACAGCTTAAATTTTTTTGAATGTATTGTAAAATTAATATTACAGTACATTCATTATATACAAACCATGTTAAGATACTCGTTATTGGTCTTGTAGGGACATCGTACATTAGTTATATAATATTAATTGTAATATTAATTTATTAATATGTAAATTGTAGCAAATTATTGTAAAATATATTGTAAATTTAATTATAAAATAAATTGTAAATTTTATTGTAAAAATACATCTGTAATTTTAATCGTAAAATACATTTCCTCTAGCCTCATTTAAATACTCCTCTCTTTACCATTCTTCATCTTTTTTTGATGTAAATGCTATTAAAGAAATTATGCATTAGTAACTGTTCGTTAATATAATTAAAGATAAAGAAAATGCCTACCAAAATCTGATAACCAACACACTCGTCTAAAAAAGGAAAAGAACGAAATATTAGAAATATTTCGTTAACGTAAAATAAAAAGATTAAAAAACATATTCGTCTTCCCACCAAAATCCATGTTCTAAATCTGTCTAAAAAAAGGAATTTTTCAAAATCCATACATTCAGGCCTATCAAAAAAAAGAATAGAATTTGGAATGTTAAAATAAATTTCGTTAGAATAAATAAACTAAAGCAGAGAAAAAACTTACCAATTCTTAAAGAAAGAATCCCCTACCAAAATTCTGCGCGTCCAAGGACTTGACTGCATATAAAAAAAAAGAGGAAATTGAAACGTTAGCAAGACGTTTCACTAAAAGAATTAAATTAATAAAATATATTTCAGAATCCCTTGCTGAAACAATACGCACCCAGGTACTGGCCGTCTAAAAAAAAGAGAAAAAATTGAAATGTTAGTAAAACGTTTCATTAAAGTATAAATTAAAAAAATTCTTTTAAATCAAATAAATAATAGTTCTTTTCTAAAAAAATTCAATATTCATATATATTAAATATATTTGGTCTAACCATTTTTTTCAAAGATTCAGGTAATTTGTTGTATATCGTTTACCTATAAAGAACTCCACATATCCAAAGACACGCTCAACCTAAAAAAAAGAGAATATTGAAAGGTTAATAAAATGTTTCATTAAATGAATTAGTTCAAAGAAAAGTTTTAATACTTACCGAAATCAACATTTTTCAAAGATCTGTCACCTAAAAAAAAGGAGAAATATCAAAACATTAGTAAAATGTTTCATTAAAAGGAATAATTTCAAAGAAAGTTCTGATACCAATACTTTTAAGATCCGGTCACCTAAAAAAAAGAGAAACCCCAAAATATTAAAAAATGGTTCGTTAAAAAAATATAAATAAACATTAAAAAATATTGTCTGATTTCTCGCCGAAATCCCATACATCCGATAGATAAGTTCTAATAAGAAGAAAATTTAGTACCAAAGACGAAAACAAAAAAATAACAAACTATAAAAAAAAACTTACCTCTATTTCCACAAGAGACGGACACTCACTTTTATTTCCAAAGAGAATTGGCAACTCTAAAAGAAGAAAAACGAACTATTAATAAAGTTCATTAAATAAAATTATTAATGAAAAAACAAAAAAAAACAAAAACAAAAAGTATCATACCAGAATCCCATCATATCCAAAGAAAATTGAGAGAATCGCCTAGATAAAAGTAAACGAATTGTTAGAATCTGTTCGTTAAAACAAAATAATTAAAAAAAAATTTGAATAACTTACCGAGATTTGCATCTAAGAAGACCGAAAGAACTGCCTAAAAAAAAAAGAAAAAAGTTGAAACGTTAAAAACGTTTCATTAAAATAGATAATTAAGAAAAAAAATTTCCACCTTATTCTCACGCGTCAAAATAGCTGAAGAACTAAATCGTCTAAAAAAAAGTAAGAAAAATAACTATTAGAAATCGTTATTTAAAAAATAAAACAATTAAAAAAAAAACAAATTTATGTACCGAAGTTCACATCTAAGGTGAGATAGCTAGTAAGATTTTTCAACAAAAGGTGCGAGAGAAGCGGAAAAAAGAAAAAAAAGAAATGGGAAATGTAAAAGTAAAGAGAAAAGGGAAGGGAAGGAAAAGGAAAGAATGAAGGAAAGACAAAAGAGGGGTATGAAGGAAAATGAATGGGCGAATGGAAGAAAGGGAAAAATGAAAAAAAGTTTCAAAAAAAAAAGTTTAAAAAAAATTTAGTTGATCGAATTGCGGATTATGTCACATACACGTGATACATAATTTTATGGGGGTTTCTCCGAAACTTTTTTTTATATTTTTAATAACATGTACTGTATATATGTGCTCATATACATACACATATATATATCTTATATAACAAACAGCCCCTCCTCTGTAAACAGGTAGAGGCCATTAGTAATAGGGTTTTTAACATTAAAAATTATTGTTCATCACATTATAGATTATACACTATTGTCAATATTAAATTTTAATAGTATATACTAGATGTAACCTGTCGCGTTGTGACGGGAATGATACTTGCCCATCAAGTAAGAGAGTAATAAAGAGAGTAATAATAACACACGTCTCCCATCACTCCTCTTCATCTTCTCATCAATTCTTTACGTCTCCCATCACTCCTTTTTACTTCCCATCACTCTCCCATCACTCCTCTTCGTCTCCTGTCACTTCTTTTTGTTTCCCATCACTACTTTTCATCTCTCATCATGTCCTATTTCTCCTTTTTGCTTCCTATCACTTCTTATTACTCTTTTTTTCTCTTTCATCTTCTATTACTTTCCATTACTCCATTATTATTTCGTTTTTTATTGGCATCTTTCTCCTTGGTCATTGTAATTTATTTATCATTTTATTTATTGTTATTGTTCAAATACAGTGATTTTTTCTTTAAAATCGTAAATGTGTGGCTTAAATTTTAATATTTGCAAATAAAATTTTATCAAATAAGATTATTTTGAATAAATATGCAAAAAAAATTTTTTTATAGCAATAAAATTTAAGTTTAGCCGATCAAAATAGCTAAGTTAAAAAATTCATCAGCCGACTAATAAATTTGTACATCATGTGACATATTTGAAAAAAAACCCAGGCGGTGATCGCCCAGGCGACAGTTAGCAATCCTCCCAAAAAAATATTTCACAATCCTTCAAAAATTAATTATAACAATCTATTGCTATGAAAAAAATCATCCCCAATTATAACAATCATCTATTGTCATGAAAAAACATTTTCTCATAGAATTTACTAAACCGATCTATTGTTACAAAAAATAAATAAATTATTTCAGTCTATTTATATTGAGCCTAAAAAATAATTAGGGAAAATATTACTAATAATAATAAGAATCGGGAAAAAAGGCAATTACCGTGGTGCCACAGCGTCAATCCGATCACCGATCTAAGTCTAAATGGTTTAAGAATGTGGTTTGGGAAAAAAAAAATAACAATGAAGAAAATTGAAAAAAAAAGCGAAAAGTAAAATTTGGGGGAAAGAAAAAGGATAAGGAAAGAATAAAAGGAATTCGTAAAAAAAATAAGTACCGAAAAAATTTCTGAAAAAAAAAAGAACAATAATCTGGTCCAAAAAGACTGAAAAAAAATTTTTAAAAAAATTAATAATATGTCTAAAAAAAGACCGAAAAAAATTAATAATATAAAAACCGAGGAAAAAAAAAATTTAAATTTCATTAACCGGAATTGGTTAGATATAAAGAATACGGATCAGCAATTCAAAATTAATTTATACAGGCTAATCTAAACGTTACGGTTACACATTGTATTTTTTTAGATTAATGGCAATACTAATTTTTCTAATTTACCGTACATTACAATCAGCTCGCGTTATAACGAATTTGGTGTCCGGGCCGATTTGACCTTCGTTATAAGAAAATTCATTATTATTATAGGAAACCCTGGTATAATCCAGGAAAATTTGTATATTGCGGTATATCGCATTACAATTTAACGTGAATACACAGTGAAAATTACAAATAGTTCCTTATCCATATATTTTCTTTATAAATTTTACCCATATTCTATTGCCACAAGTAGTAATCATTTAAAACTCGTTTAATTTATGAAATTTTTATAAAATAGTGTGTCGTTATAATATAAAATTCGTTATAATGAGAGTCATTTTGTATATACTATTGGTTATACACTTTACTTCGTTAAACGGTATACAGTATTTAATTAGTAAAATTCGGTATAGTAAGATTTTTTTATATGTCAAAATCCGTACCATAGTGAAAATAAATAATTCGTTATATCGAAATTCGTTATACCGCGAGCCGATTATATTATTTTACTATATATTCCCTATCATTACATACAAATTATTATATATTGTGATAAGTATATATGTACCATAAAAAATCATACATACAAAGTAAAAATTCCACAAACATACTAGTATATACTAATATTATATATGCTCCGTGGTATGATTATTAAAAAACATTAGTACCTGCATAAATCTGAACGTACCGATCGTAGTGTAATCAAATGAGTAGATCGTACCATAACCCATTTAGGTCTTATCACCATAAAACAATTAAACTACAGTACCATCGCTACTAAGATACTAAGAGCACGCGAAATTTTTCAAAAAAATTCAATATTTTGGCATTTTATTATTTAATATAAACAAAATTATACTCAATTAAAAAGTTTTTATTTAGTAAGAATCTAAAATAGATTTATTATTAAACTAAGTTATTAATTTTTTACAAATGACGTTATAAAAGATTAAAAAAAAAATTTTATATATTATAATTTTATTAATTTCAGTTATAATTATATTGAAACTTAATTAAATTATTTATTACGATATTACGGTCATACACTATGTACACGAAAATTTTCAATGTTCACATGTGCACATGAAAGACATAATAAGATTCGATTTTTGAATATTCGAATATGATTCGAATCTTACATGATATTCGAATCTCGAATCTCTCATATGATAAAAATATCTATTATTCTTTTTTTAAAAAATAATTTAATAATTTAACGGAAATATCTAAATAAATTAATTAAAAAATGAAAAAGGCGTTAGGCGTAATACAATTATTTGTAGTATATTTCTTGATCAATTTACATTCGAATCTACGTAGCATATTCGAATCACATAATATATTCGAATATTCTAATTTCAAACGGAAGCTCTAATTTTTGCCTTCCGTGATGTGTTACGGGAGTGTTACGGGGTGTGTCAACATGGTTTTACAAACCTATCAAGTAATATAGTATCCGTATTAAACTATGTAGTACTATTATATTTAAATCTCTCACTAAATAGGTGCATTTTTTATACCTAAATAACTTTTCTTATCCTCGTTTCAAATTTCATGAAGGTGTTCCAAATGCTTATCTTTTTTATAAAATATCTTGTTTTTTAAAAAAAATTTAAAAGAATCCATTTTTATAATACCTTTGAGCATAGCTTCATAGAGAAAAAAATTTTTAAGATTTTTACAAAAAACGAGGTATTTTAAGTTTCTTAAAGTTATCAGTAGTTGGTTAAACTTTTTAGTATTACATAAATATTACATAAATGTTAATAGTTTGTGAGTTATTTAAGAATGAGAAAACGCCTCTTATATCATAGAAAGTGAAACCCAATTTTCGGAAATTTACTATAATGATAATGATCATCGATTAACTATACTTGACATAGTTTTGTGAAATTACATTATGTTGGGGGCTCGCATAAACAAGCGCATGGTGGTCAATGGACTAATAAAATCAAAGTCTCACAATATTACATATTTTTTTTGTAATTTTGATACCAATCAATATTTTAACAGAAAATACCGGTACCTTTTATTTATATTTATAATTAAGTAATAAACATCTTTCTTTTCTTTTAATTTTTGAGCTTGTATTTCACGTGCTTTTTTATTTGTCGGGAACGCCTTATAAACTGTGCCCTATTTGTTTTTTTTTTATGTAATACTAAATAGTCAAAAACATACACAATAACATCAAAAACAATGTAACACCTCGCTTTTTAAGAAAGATTTTTTTTTTTAATTATAATGAAGCGGCTAAAAGGTTATTTCAGAGCGGGAATATCATTGGAGAGAAAGAATGGCGTTATGTGGAGTGATTGTCGTTTGGAATGTTCCTGCAGAAATATACAATGTAAATAATGGGGAAAGTTTCGATTTATGGAAGTTCAATAAAAGTCAATTTGTAGTACAACATCTCAATACGATGATCACAATTGATTTTATCAGTTGACCACTCCAGTGATACACTATGATTGTAAAAGTTCTGGAAATTCTATAAATGTTTAAAAATATGAAAAAAAATTCTATCTTGTGCTCATGTTGCCCCATATTGTAACTTTAAATACGTGTAAAACACACACTGAATTTTGCTGATTAGATCGCGAGATAATCGCATCAAAATATTTTGACAAAAGAAGCCATTCATTTACATTTTAACGCGTGACAAAATAAAAATATTTTAAAGAATGACTATAAATAATAAAACTAGTTTTTTTTAAATTATATATAAATATACATCCTTTTTCATATGTCCATGATTGTTCAGTTTCAGATTTCTTTGAAAGGAGAATTAAGAAACTTCTTATTAAACCTCAAATATTTCTCGTATCTTGAGAATTGTTAAATATGAGTACCGATTTAGAGAAACATCAAAATATTAGTAACTTGATTAACCGCTTCAACTTCTTCAAGGAATGTTGTAATATTATCAAGAGATATTTTAATAGTATCATGGATAATTATTTTAAGAAATATTATAATAGTTTTGTGACATACTTTGGATTGGCTATTTTAATAGTTCTAACCGGATATATTACGGCAGTTGGACTCGGACGTAAAGTGCTAGTTTTCCCCGTTGGCAGCCCATTTATAACACAATTACCAATGATGGTAACTTACGTAATATTACATCTGATCATGCGGATATTTAGTAGTGTGTTTAATTGGGTGATGAGTTATCTAATATTACATAACAAAATAAAAATTGAACCACGCGCTTTGATGGCAGTAGCCAATAATCAAGATACCGGAATGTTACGATCGGTTAAACTATTATTAACAGAGAGAAAAGTTCCATTCATACTAAGATTTATTATTTTTATGATTGCTTTAGTTGGAACACTCGAACTAGCTATTGGACTTGCAATAACCACAACTACAATACCAGGTTCTTTATCAATTAATAGTGAAAAATTTAACGCTGACCCTTTAAAACCATGTGCGGATGAGGACGGGGGTTGTCCAGCATTATTGCAATCTAAATTCAGATTTCAGTGGTTGCAGGGTGCATCAGACGTAATGGTAAATGGCATTTCGAAGCAGTTATCCATGCACTGGGGAGATTTGGTTGATGGTGAAAGAATAGTGATGGTAGCAACAACCGATAACAATACAAATACAAATTATAAGTTGGTACAAACTAAGGATGAGATTATTCCAGCTTTTAGTTTGAGTACTATGTGTTACGATACTCCTGAAACTTATCCAATTCAAGGGTCAAATTATTTTCGTGATCTAAATATACCACCACCAACCCCGTTATTTGATTTAATACAATCCATACAAGCTGACTCTGGATTAGAGGATCGATGGATGGGAGAAATTATTAAACTTGAGCAAGATAATCTTAACGAAACAACTCGAATAAACTTAAATTTTGTACAAATATTACCTATCAACTCATCATGTGACGGAAATTTTGATATAGCTGGAAGCTTACAAATATGTCGTCCTACAAATGGTTTGCAAATTTACTGCGTAATGAATACACATGCTGAATATGTGGGATATATAACAGCAGGATGTGATACTTGTGGTACTAGAGGAATCAGTAACAAAAGAGTGGAATACTCTAGCCCAAAGCCAGTATATGGTGATTTTATGCATAAATCATTAGCATCATATGATGGTCATATCCTGATGCCTCAATGCAAAGACACAGTTAATTTTGGAGGATGTGTAGCTCCTGACACAAATAATGTGGATTTGGTAAAAGATAAATTTATTGAATTATTACGTGGCATTACTGCATCTGGAGTCATTGCTAGACGAATCTTATTGTCAGATAAAGGTAAAGAAATACCAGTCCAGCTTTTAATTAAAGGAGAAACTGGAGTGAGATTAGAAATTGGAGGAGGATACTGGATTACTATTTTTATAATGAGTATTTTATGCTTAATAGGAGTTACTGGTTGGCAATGCATAAACTGTATAAAACTCAACAATCATCAAATACCTAAATTATCTATTGAATGGTTAATATTCGATGCTGAAGATACAGAAAATTGTATTAGAGAAGATGATGGTTTAATTAGATATTCCTCCAATAACATGTTTTCACCAAGTCAAGGGAATGCATGATGTATTTTATATTTAAATTACTTAGTACTTATGTATATTTTGTATATTAACTATATTTTGTATTCAAATTATACTGCTTATGTATATTTTTTATATTTTTGTATATTAACTATATTTTGTATTCAAATTATATAATTCTTGTGTATATTAAATAAAATGAGCTATACTTGATAAATGTAATTGGTCCTGCAGTATAAGACATAAACGCTTCATCGCTTCACTAATATTGAAAGTAAATGACAAAATTAATTGTTGTTTATATATATTACTAATAAGAAAATTGCTAAAGCTCACCGGCGGTGATGGTCACCGTACCAGCATTATGATGTACTTTCGACCAGAATTAAAAATCTAATAAAATTCTGGCCGGCATTACATCATAATTTCACCACCGGTGATGTTTAGCAAATACCTAAGTACTAATTTCCGAGAAATAAATACATAAACAAAAATCGTGTTCTTAAGATATCATACAAGATAATGAAGATGACACATAAGATATTAGATATATATATTTTTAATTTATTAAAATGTTCAAAAAAAATAAATAAGTAAAATCAGTAAATAAAAATATAATATTAGTAATCCATTATTATTAATAAGAACTAAATACAATATCTTTTATTTTCTGCTGAATGCTATTCTCTTTCTCAATTAATTCTTTCATTTGAATATTATTCTCTATGGGTAAACAATTTCTTTTCTTTTGGTAATTTTTTTTTTTATTATGAGACATAGATCCGGGATTACAAGCAACTGTTAGTAGAACAAAATACAAAGATGGTACAAAACTAAACTAATGCGAGTTCATCCAATCCCCAGGTATCGTGAGAGGAATCGTCCAGCCTATTATTCATTCGAATCCTTAAATGATCCGTATTTTTCTTTCAACCCGAAGGCTATCACCTGTAAATACTGTCAGGGGTGAAATGGTTCAACACTATTCAAAATTGTTTTTGATGTAATATGAGTTATAAAATGACAAATAAAGTTGTTTGATTTAGACTAAAAAAAAGTATTACACATCGGGAAATTTTTTGGGGGATAAATATCGATAATTATCACATTTTATCATACTAAATAAATCAATAATTAACGTATTATGATCATCATCGATAAACAACTGGAAAAATATAACAATATTTAACATTAATGATATTTATTGACAATTATCTTAAAAATAAATAAAGATATTGAGTGTTGAAAGATTTTTAATGTTAATGATATTTATCAATCCTGTTTAGATTTGCATTATGTAACATGATATTATAATTAATTAACGAAGTTATTTAATAATCACGTGTATTATATCATGTGACACGACTTTCCGTTAGTTAAACTACTAAGACGCGACGATAAGCTTATTTTTTTTCCTCCATCGGTCGTGGTGTTGGATCAGTCTATAATATATAATAATTAGGTAGGGTCCGTTCCTCGGAATGGATGATGGACTTAATGTTGGGCTCATTTCTTAGGAAACATGCTCTCTTAGATAGTTCTTCCGACTTTACATAAAATAAATAAATAAATAAATAAATAAGCTTATTTTTTTAAACTTTTTTTTTAGTTTAATTACCCATTTTCTTACACTCTTCTACCCTCTTTTTCCTTCCCTCTCACACTTTCCCTTCAACCACTTCACCCTTTTTTACGCTTTCTTTTTTCTTTTTTTTTCATTTTCACCTTTCGTTCATTTCATTTTTTTCCATTTTTTTCATTTTCCCCTTCATTTTATCTCGTTTATTTCGTTATTGTCATTTATTTCTTTTTTTTCATTCATTTTTTTTTATTTTCATTTTTTTTTCATTCATTTTTGGTTATTTATTTCCTTTTTTATTTCTTTCCGTTTTTCCATCTTTCTAGCCATCCTTTATTTTAAATGATACCGTCTTTCCCTTTCCCTTTTTCATTCTTTCCCTTTTCCTCTATTTTTCCCTTTTCCCTTTTTTGTTTTCCTTTCTCTCCCTCTCTTTCGTCTATTTCGTAATCAAAATGTTGGCTGGACAGGTGGTGTGCATGATACAATTGGTAAAACATTTGTGAATCGTATTATGAATGCAATTTGGTATATCGATCCACATCTTTCTACTTTGCATGCACGTTCATGTAACTTGCCAGTCTTTTTTACACAACTAAAAACCTATCAGGATGGGGAGACGTATAATAAATTTTACCATACCAGTCATCATAAAAAAAACCCATTATCACAGCAAAAATTGGTTTACCTTTCAAGTTCTCTTGAATTATCTGTCAGTCAACCATGGGCGAATAATGATGTGTGGAATCAAGTAATTCCTGCAACTTTATCTTTAATTGAAATCTTAAAAAAATATGCAGGATATCTGACTATAACTACTACCAATATGAATATTCTTCATCATAGTGATGGAAGTGCTCGCAATCCTGAAAATGATTGTACTATGTATCAAATTATTGCTTGTAAAAATGAGAATCTTAATGATATTTACAGTCAGCTGAATGATGTTTTACTTGAAAAACAGATGTATGAATATATTGATATTAAGCAATATCTTCCAATTGATATTATGAAACGATATCGGTTCATAAAATCACATTTCTGATAGGTGTATATAGGTTAGTATTAGTATTTGATATAAAAAATAATTTTTATAAAATATATAAACAATAATGTAATTTTTTTTATTTTATTTTTTTAGATATCATCAAGGTAATTATTTAGGAACCATTAATTATGTGTGGAGGGTTCCAGAAAATGGAATGAATTAAATGAAACTTTGAAAGCACGCATGTTGGCCAGGATTCATAAAGAATTGCCTCAGTATTTTACATGACAAATGCGAAAGAATGCATGTATTAAATAAGGTAATAATAATTCAATCAATATTTAAATAAAGGTATTAAGCATTAATTACTATAATTTGCTTTAGTATTCTTATATTCGGAAAGTCACACCAGCTGTATTGCGAATGCTTCATTTTGATCTTACTGGAAATGCTGCTGTAACATCAGATGTTATTAGTCGTGATATAGAAGAAAGATTACGATTAATATTAACTTTAGCAG
>QZLH01001834.1:7733-21861 GCA_003833135.1 Oehlia diaphana
ATGTTTTTTATCTTTATTTAACGATGTATATGAAGTTGCGCTGTGAATCATATACAGATATGGAATTGGTAGAATTGCAGGTAAATATATTAATTAAATTTTTAATGTTAAATTTCAGTTAGTCAAATACTTAAATATCAATTTTTATCAGACATCTATCACAGAATTCTGCTAAGAATTTGTCAATATTTTTTCTGAGTATTCTTCAAGTAGCTGCAAAATACTAAAACTACATGTACTTCGATATCATGTAGTTTCATCAATTTGACTTTACGGTTCAATGAATGGAATGTCAACAGAGACGTATGAGACTTTACATAAAAGTAACATTAAAAATCCATACCATATGACAAACAAGAAGAATTATGTTCTGCAAATGTTAAATACAGTATGTTCAATTACTAATATACAATCTATTTGCATCAAATCGATTTTTATTATTATATATATTAAAATTTTAATTAATGCAATAGGTATGACATTATTATTTGGCTGCTGAACAAAAAGTGGCTAAACCTAAGTCTAGAAGATCCAGTAGTTTTAGAAATCTTCTATAGGAATTTAACGTTAATGAGATTAAGACAAAAGTTTTCCAAATAAATCAAGATAACAATATTCATCATCTATATAAGGAAGGTTTTGATAATCTTTGTGTGGGTTTTGAAGAATTTTTGACTGAAAATGATATAAATTATGATGATCAATCTGGATATTTTAAAATATTTAAGCATAGCCGTCAAATCGACTGATATCGTTAGAACAGCAGCAAGCTTTTATGGCAATGAATGGTTTAGTAATGTAATAGTTTTTTCTGAAGAAACTGATTGGTATGGAAAGGTACTGTAGTGATCGATCGATCACGTAACCAGAATTCAATTTAATCACGGGATTGTTGATCTATGTTTCAAATGTTACGAATGTTACAAATGTTACAAATGTTATGAATGTTTAATATGTTTAACATATTTAACATATGCAACATATTAAATATGTTTAATATATGCAATATATTAGATATGTTTAATATATGCAATATGTTAGATATATTTAACATTAATTAATTAGAGTAAAATAATTATAAATAGTGGAGCATGTGTAGCAGAATGAAATGTAGTTGAATGAAGTTCAGTAGAAGAGTTTTCTTAATAAAAATGGTTCTAATGATTAATATATTAAATAAACTGTTGTTTGAATTTTAATGAAATATAATTTGTTATTCTTTATTCGTGTTGGGAGTATATGCTGACGTACAGTGCTATACTACACGTCTGATTGGATTGTTTATTAAGTGTTTATACATATAGTTTATTTATTGATTATACCCGCCTACCTATATACCTTCTGCTTACCCTTTTCCATTTGTTTATGTTTGTAAACACTAAAGAACTGGCTATAACAGTACCGTATTCCTCCGAAAATAAGCAACATATTTTTGTTATAGCATTGCTTATTTTCGGGTAGTTCAATTTTTTTTAAAAATGTATAGTTAAAAATTTAAATTTCGTATTAATAAAAATTAAATATGTTTCATGTGATTGCTGATCGTTTAACATGACTCCCGTGGTCACTAATCATCTAACATGAAGATGATTAATTGTTTAATTTGGTTATAGTTAATATTTTTACATTTAACGTAATGTGTATGTACGATAGTAACATGACTGATACGGGCAATTGTTTGACATAATTCATTAATAAAAATATGTTTTCTGTGGCTATTTGAACATATATTTATTATTTAAGATCTTTTTATTACATTACATTAAGTTTTAACACAATACTAGTTAATATTCAAGGTTGTTGCCTATTTTCGGGTATTAAATATTTTAGGAGTTGCTTATTTTCGGGGGGTTGCTTATTTTCGGATGAATATGGTATTTACTATTTTTTAAAGATTACTATTCTAACTCGCCACTATTACGAGACTGGTTTTTGACAAAACTTTATCAAAATATTATTGAAAACTTAGCAAAAAAATGTCATCCCGAGATAGATACTAATTTGAAAATATTTGGTGGCGAACACGTGACTGCTAGGTTGTAAAACACCAGGTTTCTGTAAAGTTAGCGGCATTTACTATTTTGATATTGACCGTAGTCTCATCTAAAAAGATTAATTGTTCTTGCTGATACTCCATTCCAATAGTAAAAATATAATCAGATCTTAGCAATTTACTCCTTTCTTTTGCAGCTTTTTCCACTTGATTTCAATGTATAAATAATGAATAGATTAATTAATAGTCTAAATATTTTTAACAAATGAAATATACTATAAATTGCAACCTTTTTTCTTGTTATTCCACAAAATTTTAAAGATCTTCATAGAGTAGGTATAGAAACCTCTTTTCCAGTTTTATTAATCATCTCTCCAACAATTTCATCCAAGTAATAATTAGGAGTTCTTTAATAAATTCTTGTAAAGTCTAAAAATTAAAATAATTATAATAAAATCATGATAGTAGAGATAATAAAATAAACTAACCTTCATATCAGATCCACTAAACATTTTTTTCCTTTCTGCTTGTTGCAAAATGGGTTTATTACGTATCTCCATTTTCGATAACATTTAAGGATTCTATGTAGTGTTGGCCTACTAATTCTTAGCAGCTGTGAAATTTCTTGTAAATTATAGTCATCACAAAATAAATACACCACCCTCCACCTTAAATCCTCGCTTATTACACGTCCCATTACTTGAACAACAACTTTGATTAAGTTACTTAGAGTGTGATTCTTGTGTGATTCGAGAGTTTATATTGTAGCGTCTACAAAAGAAAGTGTGATTTAAAGTGATTTTAAAGGTTAAACTGTAAATATATAGTTTATTTTATAATAAGAAACCACTGAAACTTGACTATATTGTTTCAACTATATTACAAAAAAAAGTCCGAACTTAAGATGTTAATTTTTTTATATGGAGGGATTAACGGTGATACAGTGGCTTGTGTGTTTTTATAGTGATTGACAATTTTGAAAATTGATCGACATCAATTTCAGCCATTTTGAAAACGGTAATAATTTTTTTCGACCTGTTCCGTTAGGAGCACTAATGTAATCTTTTCAAGATTTAAATAATTAATAAAATACGTTACTATAAATTAAAAAAAAACTGATATCATATGGGTGTTACGATAACATGTAATGCATGGATACCTATGAGGTAAGACGAATACCAGTGGTATAGGGTATACAAAATTTCACGCGCGTTCCATACAGATCTACATTGTTTATTATCAAATAAGGAAAGGCCTAGACCGTTCTATTCTGTACATGTTTACTATGCTCTTCATCCGAACCGGTGTAACATCTAAGCCCGTGATAAATCTAGATATTAACAAAATAAAAATAATACTTTATTATTAATAAAAATAAATACAATAATATGCTTGGTTTAATAATGTTAGTTAAATAAATTATTATTTCATATTAAAAATTCAAAAATGCGATAATTTCCCCATATTAATAACCTACAAATACCATTATTTTAATTAACATGGCACTTTTTCATCATAAGAAAAAGGCAAAAAGAATTGAAATTATTCGTTCTAAAGGTAAAAATTAATATTTCTGAAATTCATAACTTATGAATTATTTTCTGAAAAATAGTCTCTCATACCCTTTTTATGCTTTTTCTAATCCTTGGTTCTATAGTCATTATTACTCGATACCATATTTGAAATGATCATAAAAACCATTACTCATTGTTATAAAAACCGCTGCTTAATTTAATTTCATAAACCACTGCTCATTATGAAACCACTGCTTAAATTTTCTATATTACGGCATTACACCGGATAATCCCGATAAAAACCGCCATAAAAACCGGATAATTTTTTAAATTTATTCGAATAATGGTTTCTATCCGGATCGAACCACTAAATTTACTGGAATATAATATCACCAGTTACTTGCAGTTACTTGATGTAGAAATTTAAAATAAAAACCATTTTTATCCATTCATGCAACTTTGAGATTAGATAATCAATTTTCATGCAGATGAGTGACTTAAAGTTCGTAACACCCTACGGTGAAGTTTCTGTATACACTAATAAATTTGCATAGGTCAAATGTCGAATAATACTAAGTGTAACGCTAAAAATTTAAATACCGTAAAAATTTTTTTTTTTAAAAAAAAAAAATTAAATATTATTTTTTAAAACATTAATTTCTACTTTTACGTCCTAATTTTGCGGGTATTTTGCTGATATTAACGGATTTGGCCAAAATTTCGCATAAAGTTCTATTGAATCGAATCGTTCAACTAGACCATTTGTCACTTACTATTTAGGATATAATCATGCCAAGAAATTCTTCAGTTTATTTTATATTATGGATATTACTTCAAGTATTACTATTACTAGTTAAAGTAAATTGTCAACCGACGCCCTTTAAGCCAAGTGTATATAGTTGTCATACTGCTACATTCATTGACAATAAATTATATATTTTGGGCGGAATGGATTTAAACAGTAAAATACTAAATGAATTTTTTTATCTTGATGTTTCTGTACCATTTAATACTCAAGAATTATCATGGCAAGATTTATCAAATATTAACATGGTTCCAGAACATCTTCTTGCAGCATCAGCTAAAGGTGGTGCAAATAATGATACACTATTTTTATATGGAGTTTTTCAATCAGAAACATTGATTTATACGTTTAATCCTCGTAGTCTTGTATGGAGTACTCCAACAATAAGTGGGAAAGTAGACAAGCTCCCAATTGTCCAAAAAGTTACAGGCCCCTCACAAATAGATGTTATTTTTGAGCAAGAACTTAATAACGTAAGGAGGGGAAAAAAATACGGTTTAACAGGCGTTATTGATTATAATGGAAAATTTTATTTATGGGGAGGAGCGACCAGCAATATTACTTTAATAAATGACATGCTTGTTCTAGATACAATAAATCTTAATTGGGATGGAGGAAGCTTAATAAATAAATTGCTTATTTCAGATACACATTATACAGTACGGAAGAGTTGGTATGGTCCAGCTCATGTACCTAATGTACCAACTCCAAGACGTGATTATAGTGCTACTTTAATACCTAACAATAAAATTATTTATTTAGGTAAGCGATATAACTTTTATGTATTCCTTACTTGTGTTTAATTTATTTTACTCATTGTTTAGGTGGTATTGGAGATATTGTGAGCGGTGAGACTATTACTAAAGGTACCGCTTACAATTTAAGTGAGGTAAATTTATAAATATATAATTTTTTTCTAAAACCAATTAATTAAGATAAATTATTTTTAGGTTTATATATATGATACGATTAATAACAGTTGGGATACAAAGGTAAGTTATAATTACAATAATATATAAAAAAATTTAAATTGTAAAGTAACTAATGATTTAAATCTAGATAACATCAGGAAATATCCCTTCTGATAGAGGCGCGTTTTCCACTATTCTTGGTATGTAATTAAATGAGAATATTATAAGATTATAATGATTGTTAAAAGATTGTATATTAATTATAAATGTAAATTAAAATTTAATAGGTTTGGATGGTCAAAGAATCATAATTTTTGGAGGATATTATGATTATCCCGGATATTTAGATACTACACTTTATGTATTAGATTTAAATAATTTTAATTGGTATATTCCAAAAATTTCTGGAAAAATCCCAAAGCCTAGAGCCTATCATAAAGCAAATGTAATTGGAAAATATATGGTTGTATCATTTGGTAAATATAATACTTTTACGTTATACTTTTATTTAATTTTGTTAATAATTTATTTTAATAAAAAAAAAAATATTTTGATTTAATAGGAGAAGGTTATGATAAATTGATTGAAAGTGATATATTATTGCTTGATATTAGCAATAATGAAGAATATATGTGGAAAACAATGTTTGAGCCAAAAAATCCATCGCCATCACCACCATCATTTTCAAATAATTTAGCTGGAGCAGTTGTGGGGTCCTTATTAAGTGGTATTTTATTATCAGTTGGAGGTTTTCTAATATACAAATGGAATAAAAATAAACGAAAGCAGAAAACTATTCATGAAAATGATAATAATAATGATTACAGTCGAGAAGAAAAGGAACTTCCTATCATAAGAGGTGCTCATAATTATGAACAAGAGATCAATAATGATGCGCAAGAAATTATTCAAATACCTGAAAATGAAAGTACGACCAACCATGAACCAATAACAATTTCACCTTCAGTAATTAATAAGAATAACTATCATAAGCAAGAAATAATTTTATCACCAGAAAATGAAAATACAACCAATCAAATTCCAGTCGATGATCATGGGCAAGAAATTATGCGAACGCTTCAAAATGAAAACACAACTAGTAATCACGAACCAGCAATTTCAGCTTCAGCAGTAGTTAATACTAGTAATGATAATCATGGCCTTCATGGGCAAGAAGTAATTTCAATATCAAATAATGATAGGTCATCATCACAACTTTTAAAAGATGAAATTATTCAAGCTATTAAACAAGAAATTGGCCAAAATTTGAAAAATGAAATTCTTCAAGCTGTTAGAGAGGAGAATTTTAATATTACAAAAAATAATTCATAAACTTATTATATTTGAAATAACGTATATCTTTAACAAAACTGAAAATTTTCATGCTTTATATTTCGGCATCACTAAAGAGAAAATTGATAATAATCACTTCATTTTGTTTTATATAAAAAAGGAATATTTGTATTGACTTGCTGCATAATAATTTAGGTCAAATTTATAGTTCCTAATATCAAAGAATATGTATAATGCTTTCAATAAAGTTTTAGTGTAACAATTTCTTCAAAATAAAATTTCATTAAAAATAAACTAAATTCATGAATTAAAATTATTATTAGAAAGAAAAAGATATCATGGCTAAATAAAATTTATTAAAACAACTGGCTCGAATTTTATCCCTAGTTTTTTGACCTTCAATTTCACCATATAAAGAAAATCGACTATACTTTAAGGGGAGGAAGTAAGTACTATAAACCCTGCATTAATATTTATGGAAGGCAAAATAAGCAAATTAAGTATGTCCCTTCACAGTCAGTAGTGTGTAGCATTTACACACTCTTTCTAATCCAATAATAATTATTATCCCAGTAGGGTTGGATCAGTTCGGTCCAGTCTGGTCCAGTCCCAAAAAGACCAGTCTTTCAGCCTGGACTGGACTGGACTGGGACCAGACCATTTTATATTTAGTAAATTTGTCCCATGATTCACTTGATTGTATTAATCAATTTAATTAAAAATAAAGTAAAATTTCACGCAAAATACTGCTTGTATTAATCAATTTAGTAAAAATTCATGCAAAATTCCGCTTGTATTAATCAATTTAGTAAAAATTCACACAAAATTCCACTTGTATTAATCAATTTAATTAAATAAAGTAAAAATTCATGCAAAATCCTTGTATTAATCAATTTAATTAAAAATATCATAAAAATTCACACAAAATCACTTGTATTAGTAATCAATTTAATTGTAAATAAAAATTTAAAATTTATTAAATGTACAAAAATCCAATAAATATAATATTCTTATTTAAAATAAATATTAGTGCCTTTAAATGTTCAAAAGTTTGATTTATTATTTATTATATAGCAACTTCAATACATTAAATTCAAAGACATCAATTAACAAATGCATCAAATGACCAATTAACAAATGGCTACTCTTCAAGCACAATGTTACTCTAACCATTTCAGCATCCAGTCTATTTCTCAGTGGTGAAATCATCAGGAAATTTTTAGGTAGATTGATCCACCAAAAACCACATAAATTAGTTCAGAATCACGTGGAATTCTATACATTGAATTTCATGGATAGGTTTTCACACAAAACCATGTATTTCATAAAATAATTGTGTGGATTTCCAAGATTTCCATGTATAATAAAATTTAATTGGAAATCTGTGAAATTCTTTAGTGGAATATGTGGGATTCATTGGCTGAATTACTGCAGAATTCAAAAAATTATTAATAGCACAGTATAATACTAGTGCTAGTTAGAGATATAATAATATAAATAAAAATAAAGAAAATATAGAATGAGATTTATTGTCTTTTTTTATATTATAAATTTTTTTATGCAGTTCAAGAATAAATATAAAATATAATGTAAGTAATTATTAAAAAAACCCAAATAGTGTAGTGGTTAGTTCGTAAGATATGATATATTAATAGTACGAGTCAAGATATCTGGTTCAGTTCCTAAGGTGAGTAAAAATAATTAATTAATTAAGTTAATAATATAATAGTAGATAGAGGTAAAATATTTTTATGAATCACCAGATATTAATCCATGTGTGACAGCCTTGAACTCTGTGATTCCACTCCACATATTTCATCACAGGGTATTCAGAAAACATTGGTTCACTTAGAATTTCCATGATAGTTCCATGTGGATTTCTCTGCAGATTTTGACTGGCAAAACTTCCTGATGATTGTTAGTCCAGTTACTGAGAAAACCTGCTCTGAAGCCACACTTGTGGCTTGAATACATAAATAATCTCATGCAATTTGACTTAAAATCGGAAATTCTTCCTGTCGAACTTGCCACTAGAGCAGGAGATCAACTTAAGGATGGTTATTGGTCCTACTGGTCCTATTCAGTCCTAGACTGGTCGGTCCCAGGACTTGTAGGACCGGACTGCAGTCTTGCATTTTTTTGTAGCGCAGTAGGACCAGTCCTGAGGACTGACCAGTTCTCATACCAGTCTTCATAAATAAATGATTTTTATATTGAATAAACCTATTAATCTGATAAAGGTTTTTATAAAATAATATAAAGACTGGCCATTTCCAAACAATAAATAATAACAATCACTTTTCCCACTTGTAAAGTTGCTTGTCAAAACGCTGAAAATCTGAAATTCCAAAAAAAGGGTTTAAGCAGAATATCTCATCATTCAGTGATCATAAAAGGATAAAACCACCACCATTTGAATTGTCTCAGTAAGACACATCAAATGGTGACTAAATCATGTTTCTAGGATTGATATATTGAATATATTATTAAATAGTTTTGCCAACATAAGAATTTTTCTATTGATTTTAAAATCATGATTTTGATACCATTCGATGTGCCACAGCATGTTGATTCAAATGGTGGTAAAATTATCCTTTTATAATCACTAGATGGCGAGTTATTGCATTTTGAAGTATTTTTTCTCAAAGCTTTAAATTTTTAGAAATTTCAAAAAATACTTTAAAACATAGAAAAAACTTTATGTCGGCAAAACTATTTGATAACAAATTCAATAATTGTCGGTTATCTATCGATCCTGGAAATATAATTTAGCTACCATTCAACACTTCTCACTGCAATAATTTGAATGGTAGTGGTTTCATCCTTTTATAATCACTAAATGATGAGATATTCCGCTTAAATGCTTTTTTTAAGTTGGGAGTTTCAGTATTTTGACTCACATACATGCTTATATTCTTTCAAAAAAAATTTCCTAATGCTAATTTATTAATTTTTAAGATTATTTATTCATTCTGAAATTTAGTAATTTATTTATTTTTTATAAATGTTAATTTATTTTTAATAAGTTAATAATAAATATATATATTTTTAAAGAGAATACATAAAAAGTTAAAAATTTATACAAAAAAAATAAAATAAAAGATTTTTAATTATATGAAAGAATAAAATATCAAAAATTTTTTAATATTTTATTCAATTTTTCCTTGTTCTAACCAAGATTTTAAGCATAAACATGCTCGTGCTGTATTAGCATCAATTCTGTTATGTGTTTGACTAAATTGGTTTCCTGCAATTGAAAAAAACTGTTCGCAAGAAACAGACATTGGCATTATGGCTAAGTAGTCCTTTGCCATTTTTGATAATGTTGGGTATTCCATAGAATGGTTTTTTTACCATTCTAAAGGTAATATTTCATCACCTGGTGAGTTAGAAGTAAAATAAAGTTCCAATTCATTTAAAACAGGCTGTAGAGTTTGATTTGATGCTATTAAATTGTGAAAAAAATTTCTTGTTTCAATTGCTGATAAATTCATTAAATGATGCTGAGAAGTCTGAATGGGTTGAGATGGTATATAAGTATCATCAGATTCTCTATAATTGTTATTTTGAGACATATCACCATATGCTAATTTTTTATAATGGGGATCAAAAAAGGCTGGAACATGTAATGCTTCACTTATTTCATCAAAATAATTTGTAAAAACATGGTTCATTTCATCTACTTGATTTTGTAAAATAAAATTTTCACCTTAAGATTGATTTAAATGCATTCTAATACCTTCAAAAAGTAATTTAACTTCACCAATAGTTGGATAACTAGAAGCAGATATAACTCTTATTACTGATGCAAAAGGAGCTAATAAATCTGCTAAAATGGTAAGTATATTCCATTCTTCTTCATTTGGCCAATTATTTGATAATGATGTAAGATTTGATACTAAATGAGCTAAAAGAGGTTTAATTTCTAATGCTCGATCTATCATATAGAATGTATAATTCCATCTTGTAGTACAATCTGGAAGTGGTACTTTAAATTTAATTTTTTCAACTTGAAAAAACTTCTTTAACTTATCCATTTGTTTAGGTGAATTTCTTACTGTACTAATAAATATACGCAACTTTTTGATACAATTAGGAACTATACTTGTATTAAGTGCTGCTTCAACAGCAAGGTTTAAAATATGTGCTGCACAGCAATAGTGGCAAAATTCTGATAAATTAAGATCTTCTTTAATCAGTTGAGTTGCAGCTAACATCTTTGCTTCATTGTCACTAGTAATTCCAATTAATCGATCTGCAATATTTAATTCTAAAACAATTTTGATAATAGAATCTTTAATTGCTAAAGCTGTATGTGGTGAAGGAATATATAATACATCTAATACAAAATGACAAACTGCCAATCATCTTTTATAAAATGAATTGTTACTGCCAAAATATCTAATGAACTAATTGTTGTTCACATATCCATTGTTAATGAAATCTTGAAAGTTGAAAGTTGAAGGTAGTTTTTTATTTGAATTTGTGCATTTTCAAACTTTTTTATCATCATATCTTTTATTATGTATCGAGATGGAATTTTGTATTTTGGTTGAATAGATGCTATAAATTTTTTAAAACTTTGATTTTCAACAATAGTAATAAATGGTTGCTGGTCTGTAATAATCCAATTAACAAAAAGATTATGCTTTTTTTGTTGTATATCAACTGTCCAGGATTTTGCATTAAATTCAACTTGACCTAAATCTTTATATACATCAAAATGTTTAGCTTTTAAATGATGTTTAAGAGTTGTAGTAAAATTGTTTGCAGAGAAATAGCCTTCACAAATATGACATAAAATATAAGTTTCAGTTTGTTCATCTTTTTTTTCAATTGTCTTTTTTTCAAAATGTTTCCAAACTCGAGCTTGTCTTAATTCTTTAAATCTAGTACTAGAAGATTCAGTTTCCATTTCAATAGTTTCAGTTTCTCTTTCAGCCATTTCTGTTATTATTTCACTATCTCTTTTTTCATATTCCTCATCCTCATAATCAATAAAAATTTGATCCTCTATAAAGGATTCATATGGAAAAGAGTTGTAATTATCCTCTGATTCTTACTTTTCAGCCATAATTCAAAAAAGAAAAAAAAAAAAAAAAAAATTGCGATGGGAAATTTTTTTAACTACTATGCAAGTTTGATGCATTTTTGCATAAATACAACTAGTTTTATAATCTAAAAGGTCATGATTACCAAATGTTTGATTAAACAAAAATGATCATATGATTGTCACTAATACAATAATAGTAAGTGCAAGTGCATGATGTATATGATGATCATATATCCAGGTGATTTGTAAAAAAAAAAATTTATATTAAAGATTATCCCAATTAGTGTTCATTTAATAAACAAGTCTATTTCTAATAAAGTTAAGAAAGAAAATCTTTTTTTATTTGCAAAAAAAAGAAAAAAGACTGCGGTCCTTAAAAAGACTGACGGTCTTATTATATGTGATATAGGATCAAAAGATCACAGTCCTACACTAAGATGGACTAGCCATCTTTTTATGGTGTAGGACCATAAGACTGTGGTTCTAGAACTGATGACCATCCTTAGATCAACCTGGTCTTCTAACAGTATTGCTAAATACCTTTCTATTTCATTATCAAGTGTTCTAGATGTCAATGAGTTGGTATTTTCTAATGAATTTAATGTAATTGTATTGTTACGTAGATTTTGAAAAAACTTTACATTGTAAATCTTGAAGTCAGGTTAAATACGTGATCGGAAGAATAATTAACTGAAGGATAAATGAAATATTGAAAGAAATACGAATAAATATTTAACTGATGGATGAACATTTAACCGAAGGAATAATATTTAGCCAGAATAATTAGAAGAAATGATAGAATATAGTTACACAATATTATTTATAGCTATTTATTTTTAGAATAGTTTTATTTTTAAAATAGTTTATTTTATTTTTAGAATAGTTCTATTTATAGTTTTATTTAGTTAGTCATTTGAAGAAATGGGTGGCGCAGTAAAAGAATAGGTAAAAATAGTTCCTTATAGTACTAGCAAAATCTTTGAAAGAAAGTTAGAAAATAGGAGAATAATTTTTATTAAATTGTTATAAATAGGTGTGGGATTCAATAGGAATTCCGCAGTCTTGGATTCTGCAGTTCATTGACTCAAATAAAATTATTAATTATTAAAAGTTATTTTAAATATACTCATAGTTCACCTGAGAGTTAATTAATAATAAGTCCAGATAAAATAAAATATGGGAAAACTCTCCAAGTTTGAAATTAAAGAAATGAAATTAACGAAATGATAATAAAATATGGGAGAACTTGTAATAAAAAAAAAATGATGCAATAATGAAAATCTAAACTAAGCAAGAAATGAAATATAAAAAGAAATATTAATAAAATACTTGTTTATCCACGGGCAGCAGATGTGGGTGACAATTTGGTGTATGCTTCGAGAAGGAAATGATTTTACTTTGTATTATCATTCTAACTATCTTCATATAGTCGGGTACCTGTGTGGTATTCCTGGAGGATCTGGACTTAGGTCAAAATAACTGAAAATATAAGAAAGAAGGATAATCAAAGTAGTTATTGCTTGTAATTAGAAGATTTATCAGGAAATTATGAAGTTTATTATGAGAAAATGAAAGAATTTAAGAAAATAAAGTCATCTATAAGAAAGATGATAGTAAGATGATAAGAGATTATCTGAGTATAAGAAATATATGTTAGTATGAAAAAGGATTAACAGAAAAGAAAATACATTAAATGATGTATAAGCCTGATAAATAAAAAAGCAAAAGTGAATAGGAGATAATTATTATGAAGTTAATAAAAGATAATTATCGGAGTTAAAGGAGATAATTCTGTAGAATTATCAGAGTTAAGGTAGTCACTACAAGTATTGTAAAATATGACTATACGAGAAAAACAAAAAGTTGTATTAAGATTTCACAGCAGAAAAGTAAATCTAAAACACAAAAAGTTGCAGGTAAACTACAAACCTAAGTGGTTGCGTGAGAACCTTTAAAAAACACAAGTGGTTGCGTGGGAACCTTTAAAACACAAGTGGTTGCGTGAGAACCTTAAAAACACCCTAGATTGTAAGTTGTAGGTTAAACTGTAATAAACCCTCTAGATTGTAAGTTGTGGATAAATCTGTGTCAAACTCTCATGTTATATTATATTATATTTTAGAGAGACTTGCTGGTCAAGTGAAATAGTTAAAATTATAAGTAATAAGTGAAAATTATAAAAAATAATTATGAAAAGTAATAAAAATATAAAGTAATAAAAGAAAATTATTAGTGACAAACCCATAGACTACTATACTTCTGTAAGGAAGGTAAAAGCAAGCCCAGTGTTAACCGATTCGGTACGTTGAATAGATTAATTATGATTTGCAGTCAGGAAGATTAAGTACGTTTAACTATGACTGAAATCCAATCAAACAAGACATGCTTAAAGTAGGGAGTTCGTTTATAGTGTAAAAGGTTATACTTTATTATAGAACTTTATAGGAACTGATTACAAACTAATTGGAACTTCTTTAACGAAGGAAAATACCAACGTTATTTATATAAAAGTTACTACATATAAAGATATAATAAATATAATAAGTATAATAAATATAG